>CM029019.1:16199904-16449384 GCA_016801055.1 Panax notoginseng | reverse complement strand
CTAAGAGAGTAATATATTTCAAAGAAACTAAATGCTACATTAAAATCTTAAGCTACAAAAGCCTCCAAATATCAATGAGCTACAAAATTTTCTAGGGTATATTTTTTCCACAAGAGGGAGAGACGAGAATCAGAAGGCCTGATATTGTGTACAATGTAATAATCTTGGTTTCCATATAAGCAAGCAGGAGAATTACAATTCTGTACCAACAATACAAATTGAAATAGCCAACTTATAATAGCTACTCTATTCTCGAAAAACAAGTATCCTACATGTACAAAATCTAATTACAATGACAAAGTATTGATATAAATAAGGGCTTCATCACAAGACACGAAATTGAGAAAATCGAGAAAACCAAGCACAGCCCTAAGGATTTTCCAAATCAAAATTCCATGTGAGAACCATACCAGAAATTTCGGCCGCAGTTATACATTCTCGTCACCTTCCCATTCATCAGCTGCTGCAGGTACATTTTCCGAATAATTGGTCATATCTATGTCAACGATGTAAGGTCGTATGGAACAGAGAAGAGGCATCCATTAGCAAGGAAGAGTTCATTGCTTCTGATTTTGAGTCATCCGGTGCTGTGCTTTGATTTTGGGGAGTGCTACTACCAGAAGATGATACACTCGATAGTTGTATGTCGTCTATCTTGTTCCGAACATATACTTGTTTCTTCTTACGGTATCCATCTCCTGTCCAGTTGGGACAAAGGTCCTGCCCTGTACTTCCTTGATGACTCGTCACCCTCACTATTGTTGTAGAGTACATAATCATGGTAAGTTGGCGCAAACTGTTACAAGGGCAGAAAGATTGTATAAAGTTTCAGAAAGGAACATGAAAGATTGGTTCAATAACATCAACATAGATCAAGAACATTCTATTAAACAGACCAAAAGCTGAAAAATAAGATGAGTGGCAGTTGCATGGCCCACCTGATGGACTGTGTCATGGTAAAAGTCATTTAACTTGAGAGCATGTGCGAGGCTTCCTGAAAACCCACGAGAAATGCCAATGTTTGCACCAGCATACTCCTTATATGGAAATGCATAAAGATGACCAACTGCTGCGATGAGCATCTCGACACAAATTATAAAATTTTGAAATTCAGCTGCTTCCTTTGCATCTTTAATAAAACCAGACTTTGCAGCAAGAAAAACCATAACACCCTAACAAGGAAAGAAGGAAGCAAATGAGATATATACAGGAAGACCCCAACAAGTTTCATCCATACAGTTTTTCCATTAATTAAAATGGACACTGGAAGGTAAATCGTTGTGAACCTTACATACTCCCTGTGTGATTTTATACCAGCCTCAATAAACTTAAACAACAACGATATTAGTACCAGGAAAACTTACAGCAACTCCTAAGCATGTCAACAGATGAGCAAGACTCTGGGTAACCATACAGTTTCCAGATTATTTTTTTCTTTGCACTGTCATTAAACTTTAAGATCTTTCATATATATTAAAATTGAGAAGTCTAGGAACGGAGGTTTCTGCCCTTCTGTCTATTTGATGAAGGGGACATCTTTTATAAAGCAACCACCAACAAAATTATAATTTCCTGGTCCTTTCGATTGACTTAGTTCTACCAAACAACTGGACAAATAGATTAGAGAAGCACTTGACAAGCATGGTCAGATGTGATATGGTGCGTGTAGAATAAGTACAGGTACAGCATGATTGATGAAAGACAGAAGAGATAATTGGACTAAATAGGTGGTAGCCACAAGTATGCAAGATTGCAGATGATGGATTTCGTAACTTGAGTAAAGAGTGACATAATTGACTTTTCGACATCAATACGGATTGTAAAAAATACTTCCGGTCAATGTTCTAAAAGTTCCAAAAGTCGGCCGACTAGTCGGCGACAGAGTCGGGTTCGGAGCTCGCCGAGTCAACCAGGCCCTAGTCCTTTGATTTAGTCGCTGGCCGACTTAGTCAGTATCAAGTCGGCGACTAGTCAGTAAAGTCGGGCAAATCGAAACATATCAGGGTAAAAACAGAACATGTGAAATGTTTGGGGCCATAGTGTAATTTATGAATTTTGTTTATAACGTTAAAATTTAAGCCCTACCTCCGTCTGCTGACTGCTGCTGCTCTTCTTCTTCGAAAAAAAGTAGATCGAACGACGACGACTGCTTCTTCTTCGACCGACGACGCTTCTTCTTCGCCGACACTAGATCTTCGACCGACGACTGATCTTCTTCGACGACGACTGCCGATGACGACGACTGTTGCTGCCGACGACGACTGGATCTTCGACCGACGACGACTGTTGCTACTCCGACCACGACTGTTGTTATTCGCCTGCTCTTCATCTTCGACTGCTGCTCATCTTCGACGATCAGGTAGTTCTTTTCCGGCTCCTCTCTCTCTAAGTTTCTCTATTTTTTTTGTAAACAGTTTACAATCAACTGAATACTGATATAAGACTTATAAGGCATAAGCAGTTTGTCGGCAAACTGGCCAAAGTGGAAAAAATTATTATTGTTTTAATTTTTTGGTTTTAGTTAATTAGTTCCTTAGTGGGCATTAAAGAAAAGGTGGATAAATTAAATTAGTTAATTTTTTAGTTAATTGTAATATTTTATTTTAAATTTTTTCAACTTCAGTTATAAATTGTGTCTTAGTTTCCATGTTTTTATTTGATGATTTTTGTTACTTATGTTATTCTATTTATTCAAAACTTATGAAGGAGGAAGGAGAATATATATTTTTTTTTTTAAAATTGAAAATTCAACTAGCCGATTAATCCCCTAGTCGCTAGTCAGTAGCCAACCACATGAGACCGACTAGCGACTTTTAGAACACTGCTTCCAGTAGATCAAATCACTGTCTTCAATTGATCAATGAGTCATACAAGTAAAAGTATCCTTGAAGTTTAAGGGCAGGGGAGGGGGCGTTACGGACTGGTACTCACAATTGTCAAAAAGCTTAAAGCGGATAATTTTATCCATTATAAACATATATAAACGCAAAATTCACCAGCAACGCTACAAATCAGAGCAGGATGATTACTTTGCAAGAAGAATTGTTAATGATAACAAACTAGTCTAAAAATCCTACCTGCCAATAAGTCAGAAAAACAACTGACTTAATGATGATGAACTTCGGAACAGGATTAAAAGGCTGGAGCAAATCCTGCATGCAACGTAGAACAAGGCCAATGCATATAACGCCATAGTGTATGAAAATGTATAGATAATAGTGAGATACAGATATGATTGTCCTGCACTGAAATCTCCATCATGATATTTCCCTTTTGCGTACAGGATGAGCGTAACAGCAACTAACATAGGCTTAAGAATCACAAACTGCAAACACCCTTGCTTACACCTTCGTATGAAACGCCTGTATAGTTTTTAACAGTGTCAGAAACATGGTTCAACAAGTACAAAGTAAGAGATGCTAACTTCATATGTGAATCACTTCAATGAATTTAAATAAAAGGTCTCATACACACACAAAATTCTAGAACATAACAGCCCTTCACTAGATACACAACCCTGGCCGACTTGGGCGGGTATGTGCTGCCAGTAACAATAACACCAAAACATTCCATTTTCACAATTCCCTATAATATAGCTACCAAGTACTAACTCTATGCATTTAGAAGGGGGAATGGGTTAAAAACACTTATTCTATAACAGCAGGATTTAACCCTTTTCCTTGTTTCACTATATACCCCTACAATTAATAAATTCTAAGTTTTTCAACACAGCAAAAAAATTCTTACATTTAGAAGTTCACCATGCACCAAGTACCAACCAATCAAAAGATACAGAACTGCTTTGTAAATAACTCACCCATCAAGTGGAACGGGAGGGAAGCAACATGTCATCAGACACCAATTTGGCTTCAGAACACGGCCACTTAAACTTAACACAACAGCTCCTGGACCACCTACCCACGCTAGGCATAAGGACAGGAAATTATAGATGACCCAAGCTTCATATCTGAAAATAGTAACAGAAAAGAAGTTAAGGGTAACTCATGAAATTGTATCTTTAGGTTTATTAGAACACTTAAGTGAACATTAACTAAAGGTATGTCCATTATAGAAATGAGCATACAATTTTTACCCATATTAATTCTAGCTATCAAAAATTAAGAAAATTAGGTAAAAAGAAATAGTGACCACCTCTTATACACTAGCCGGCCTTATGAAACTTTACCATGTAAAAAATTAAGGAAGCACCTAATATGGGATTTCATCACATATAGGAATGCAACAGCAACCATAGATAAACCAATATAGTATGGCATGGCATGGAATGGTAGTAGAGTCAAAGACATTTTAACAATGCTAAAATGAAAGAGAATTATCTGAAACGGGCAATAATTAGGAGAGGAACAACAAGAAGATTAGTTTAAATATAATTTGCATAGACCTATAGTCCAGGCAGTAGGGAAAGTGAGATTCCAAACCTAACAGATCAACGACCAGTCAAAAAGGCGATGAAAGAGATTAAACTGGACCGTATCAATGTTTGTAGGTTTGGCAAAACCAATTACCACAAAATGTTACGCTTGTAAACGTTGTACAAAGAAGTAATAGATTGAGTCTTGAAATAAGTAAGAAAGCAATGTTCAGGGGATGATCTGGACTTTCTAGGTGCTGAACACAATATAAATAGTAACCTTGGCTGTTTAGGGTCTTCGGGTGTGTTAGTTTGAGGGTTTCATAGAAAACAAAGAATAGAAACGCGGAAGTAGAACCATTGAACAAAGGATTTTCAAATCTGAAGGATGGACTAAGCATCAAACCCAGATACATCAGGCATTAAAATCAAGACATGAGGTCAGAGTTGCATAACACATCTCAAAAGTAAATGCTGAAAAATTCTTGCACCTTTATCTATATTCAATTGAAAGATATTACATGGCTTCCTGTGGATTAGATCTCTATAGGGCATGAAATCCCTGACTAGGATTTATTCAACAGTAGTAACAGATAACAAACATCTCTATCTTAAAACAAATCAAGAATGAAGAATTTTAGAATGTATTTTGACTTGTGTGATCCTTACAAAAATTATGTCTAGACACCTAGGGGAGGTCCAAGATGAGAGAGTCAAAAAGTACTTTATAGTCTAGGGTGCAAAAATTTTAATGTGGTTTTAGTTGCCAACGAGTTAGTAGAAGATTTTAGGAGAAGGAGGCATAAGACTTTGATCCTTAGTCTGGACTTCAAGAAAGCGTAAAAGAAGATGCATATGTGCTGCTTAGAGAGGTTCAAGGACAGAATGTCCTTTAGTTCCCACTTCTCTGTAATAAATGAGCCTAATAAGTGGCCTGTAAAGAGACCTAATGTCCTCCCTTTGTTCACTTTGGCCATCTTAGGACCCTTTTGTTCTCTTAGGATCTTCTATTTTTTATCAGAAAAATAAAAGAAAACCTCCGAGTCTTTAACCACCGATATCCAAAGCTCTTAAGATTCTTTTTTTTTCATCAGTAAAATAAAATTAAAGTGGCTAATACAATTGAATAAAAAAAAATTAAAAAAAAACAAAGAAGAAATAATAAATAACTATAGATGTGGGGGTGAGTGGTTAATAACTATACTAAATAACTATAGATATAGATATATGGGTATACTTAAATAACTATAGATATGGGCATACTTACATTTCTCGAATGGAATTGAAATAGATTGTGGCACTCTCATTTACGACGAGGGACAGGAAAGACATTAATGCATAAACCTGTCAAGTAGGACCAAGAATTAGAGCATCGTCGAATTTAAACGAGACAAAAAAAACATAAATAGGAAAATAGAAAGAAAGAACAAAACTGTATAGCAATGGCAAATTTGACAGAATAAATGTTGCATGTTACTGAAATCTATTAGCATATGATCAAGCTAATATATTTGATGGCAAGTTCAAGCACAGGTTTCATGCTCTATGCATTTTCACAAACTCAGCATGAATGAAACACAGACATACAAACTTTCTATTTGCAAAAATAGGTGTCAGTCTAGACAAAGTTTAACCACAAGTCTAGGGGGTGTGTTTAGAGCTCAATAAAGCTGAATGGCTGAATCGGTCAGCCATTCAGTGCGTTTGTTTTGAATAAAAATCGTCTGAATAGCTAAATCGATCAAATTTTTGAGTCGGATGATAAAGTGTAATTTTTTTGGCTGAATGAAGTATTTTATATTTAATTTTTTTTACAATATTAACTATTATATTAAGTAATATTAAATAATTTACAATTTTGAATTTTTTCAGAGGAGTAAAATAATAAAAATCTGTTATTCAGACATGTCAATTATCAAACAACTTTTTTCATTCAAAATTCTGCTTCATTTAGCTCATTCAGATTACTTAAACATTCAGAACTATTTCATTCAGTTTTATCAAGCACCCCCCAAGTATTGTAAGCCAAAACATATAATTGAAAATGTTTTGCACAAGTTATCACAAGAAAATGGAAAGTATTATAGAAGATTACATGATTTATTTTCTCAAAATTTTCAAAAAGGAAACCAGATATTCTGGTTAAAGTTATTTACTATTATCATAATGGCTAGAGGGGGCATAGAACCTATCCTCAAACCCTACATGAAAGGACATAATGGCTATAGAAAAGTGCTTTGACTGAAATAATAAATAACGCCACAACAACAATAGAACAGTGCCTCCACTGAAGTTTGAACCCATGGGCATGACTACTCCCATATAAGAGAGGGTATGACACCACCTGAGTTAGAGTTTGTTTGTAAAATCATCAACTTAAAAATGGAGAAAAAAAATTTGGGTGTTGGTTTGTGGGGGTGAAATTGAAGGAATGAAACGGAAACTAGGCATTAGTCCACAATCCTAACACTGCAGTGTAATAAACAATTATTTTTTCATGAGTCTTAATTGTTGCCTAGTTCTTCAAGATTGATTTAAATTACCCTAAAATACTTGTAATGAGCTCAGAAAGTTGAAAAGTTTTATTAGAATCCTACAATCCTCTAGATTGTTGTAATCTAGAGGATTCTAGGTTAATTTAACAAGTTTCATTTTCATTTTGTGCATTATACCAATTTGCTCCCCAAAATATAATTGATAATCATATATTAGAGATAAATGATACACCAACAAACAATATTTTAGAATTGGTGCAACACATTTTTTATCCTATTTGAGCCCAAAGAGATAATGGAAAATATAGGACTGAAATTGTCGACACCTCATTCTGGACGATCTTCTGTTTGATTCTTATGTTGGTGTAGCACTACTTTCTGTTAAAAGTTGAATTTGAAAATTAAAAATAATAATAATAATTGATGGAGGAAGATATGATGTAAAACAAGGAAACTTCTCAGTCGAGAAGGGATCTATCTACCACTACAAATTACTTGTAAAATAAGGAAACTTCTCAGCCGCGAAATGATCTCTGCTACAGAGTTACTTGTACATAAGCCATAAGGACATTTCTACGTTTGAGGGTACTTGTTCAACTTGAATACTACTATTGCTTAAAGTGAAACCCTCAATATAATTATCCAAAAAAGTTTTTCAACAAAATAATAATATATCAAAAGAATAAAGAGATTAAGTAAAGGGGTATGAGTCACCCACCCTATAACAAGTGAATAAATCATACACAGCTCTCTAATCTCTACAAAGGTCAGAATCATAATTACCCCTGAAGGCAGTCAAGGCGGCACCCATGACAGTTTCACAGATCCCCAAAGAGATGCAAGGAAAATCATATTATTTTGGACAAATCAAAAGATAGGTGGATGTTCCCTAAAAGTCGACCACTACGCTAGTTCTAAATTCCTCAAAGAACATAAAAGGTTGCACACATCCAAAACATCTTAGCATCTTTCATCACTCAAAAACCTCATGTGCACATCATCATCCCATTATGTTCATAAGATCAACTAAAAATGGAAAAGTTTATGGTCGATCTACACGTGGAGCACAAGAAAGAAACCATATACCAACAAAAAGGGGAATATAAGACTACAAAATAAAAACTACACAGAGATAGAAGCCTGTAGTAAATATAACTTACAAAAAATAAAAACTAATCACAGTATAAAATCACAATGGGAACCAAAAAAGATATCATGAAGCACCCAGTGCAAACTAACCTGTATAATTAACAAAGAATATGGCCTAAGCTACATCTCCTTAAACCAAACAACAGAAGACTCAACATCGAATGCAGCTTCGGAACAGAGCTTACATGATCATGCCATTATTCGAATGAAAAAACAAAATAATAATAAATAAATAAATAACTATACAGACAAATGAATGTCCTCAATATATATAACTCACAAATAACAAAAACGCATAAAATTGCAATGGGCACCTAAAAAAAAGATATTTAAAGCACATAGTGCGAACTCCCTCTTATCATTGACAAAATAATAATGACCTGAACTACATCTCATTAAACCACAGAACAGAAGACTAAACATTTAATGCAAATTCGGAGCCAGAGATTACACGATCATGTCATTATTATAAACAAAAAAAAATCACGCATTCACTTCAATTTTAGCATAATATCAAAATAAAAATTATAACACAAATTTATCTGGAAAAAGATATGACGCTTAGAGAAATAAAATTTAAGAATTGAGGGAGGAATTCCAAGAAAATCTTGCAATGCTAAATCTGATACACCTGCAACTGAAATTCCACAACATGAATTATACACTTTAGCACAATAGAAAGATTAAATAACTTACGGGAACCATAAAGATTATGCGAACAATGAATCTCTGGTAAGTAGGCTCTGTATAATTCAACAGGTGCCTGTAGATGTGGAAAATTGCCAAAGCAATGGCCCCAATTGTGCAAGGCAATGCAACAACAATATAGTATACATGCCCCATTCCTTTCAACTTCTTTCTGAAAATGAAAGAAAAACAAAGCAGTACCTTTATTTATGCCCATACAAACAAATACGCCTACATAAATAATCACCCATATTTATCCGAAACAGAAAAAGAATACAAACCTCAATTGAACTGTACACACCCCTAAGCTTTACAAGTTACGACACATTGAAATACAAAACCCTAAATCCCCAAATGCTATATTTGCGCCAGAGTATAAGTTGAAGTATTATCTGCAGTAAAATACAAACAACTATAGATCAACAAACCCTAAAATTGCAAAGTTCAGCCAGTGAAGTTTAGAATCAAGTTCAAATGTGGCGTGTAAAGTCAGAAATAAACAATTACTCAAAGTTGTTCCATAAATGTAACGAACCCAGTTTACCATTTGAATCAATTTGCTGTTTCAAAGAAAAAAGAAGTAAATTAAATGAGATCAGTTGAACAGTAAATGAGCTTACATATGAAATCGAAAATAGGAATGGGTTGAATTGTCGATGAAGACGATGGTATCGAGAAAGAGATAGAGATCTGATGGTTGGCGGAATGAAATGATGTTGAGCTTGCGGGACCGAGAAAGACAATAATGGCGGCTTGCAGACAGTGTGTATATTGGATAATTTGTACTATTAAACTGAAATCTTGCCAGCGGTAGAGGAAAAGTTCTTTAAATATATAATTTCATATAAGAGAAAAAAAAAATCTAAATTTTCAACTTCATTGGAATTATAATATTTCATATTTACTACTCCCTCAGTCCTAAATTAATTACTCAGTTTTGATTTTTTAAAGTCAAATTGACCATTTTTAAAACTAATTTTTTTACTATTTTTGCTAAAATATATGTGAAGAGATTATAACCAAAAGAAAGTATATACAATTTATTACTAATCCTAATTTTTATAATTTTAAAAATATATTTATATATGCTTAATTATTAATTTTAAAAATAGTCAATTTGACTTTAAAAAGTCAAAATTGAGCAGATAATTTGGGACGGAAGAAGTATTATGAACACATATATTGTTATCAGCTGCATCAAGTGACTCGGGCAGTACATAAACGATGAGACGGCGCACATAATTTATTAAAATGAACGAAAATTTCAAAATCAATTATAGATATAAGAAAGTTTAGATACTAGCAAATTGAAATAGATATTTCTTTCGTCCCACGATAAAAAATTCTATTATTATTTTAGATAGTATTAAATTAAATGTCTATTTACCTTAAATAATTTATTTTTTATAATAATTTGTTTATAATATTAATTGTCATATTTCACTTATGTTTGCATATTATAGAGTATCACTTATTATATACAAAAAACTATACAATTAAATGATAATTTAAATATGAATAATTTTATCATTTTATTATCTTTCTTAATATGTGTAAAGAACTAACTAAGTTAAAATTATAGGCAATTGATATTAGTTATAGGGAATTGATATGCGTAAACAACACTTTTCCTAATCAACTCTCTATCCATCATTTTAAAGAATACACCAATAAATCATTATTCAACAGTTTTCTTATTCTTATTTGACTTTCTATTTTAATCCCTATATAGGATTTTACTTCCCAGCGTGAGGGAATCAAAAGACCATTCTTTATATATACAAAATAACATTTCACACCCTCATTTAAGTGAGCAACTCATCAATCATATACATCTTGATATTTTTTTATTACTTCATTTTTAAATTATAAATTTAATATTGACTTTAAAAAAAAAATTCAAATGTATTAAAATTTAAAATTAATATAATTTATGTCAAGATAATTATAAATATTATAAAGTACTATTAATTATAAAATTTATTATTTTTAAAATTTAAATGCATCCCTTTATCGACGGACCGGGCGACGATTCGGTCCGTCGCTATATATAGAACCGTCGTCTTAGCTTTTAACGACGGACAACATATAGCAACTGATCGAATCGTCGTCCGATCCGTCGCTAAAGGGGTATGCAAAGTATCTTAGATAAGGGACAAACTTATGATCCGGACGTGTGTGTATATATATATATATATATATATATATATATATATATATACATACAGTCACCTTCAGTTGAGGGATCCCTCAAATAATGTTATTTGAGGGATAGGGCGCTCAACTGTTGGATCTGTTTTAATGACTTTATGTGGCTGAGATTATTTTACATCTTTGAACCCCGTTTTCTCTAAATAACCCAACACATCAATTAGAACGTATATCATGAATTCATCATTAGAACCCAAATCAAGAATTTAACACAAATCAAAAATAAATCCATTAGAACTTATAACAAGAATTTATCAATGGAACTCAAATTAAGAACTACCCATTAGAACGTATATCTAGAATTCATCATTATAATTGAAATAAAAAATTACTCATTAGATGTTTGATTCTCTTGTTTCGTGTCTCTTGACTTTTCTTTTCTTTCAACAATAATAAGTCACACGAATTTTTATAAATTCATATTAAATCTGGAGATGTAATCTCAACTCAGATTTAAAAAACTCAATTCAAAAAACTCTCGTACATCTCCAAATCAATGCCCACTACCTAGATTTTGTTAGGAAAAAAAACTACATGAATACCTTATATAAATAGAAATCTTGCAAGTTGAGTTGAAATTTGTGAAAATAGTGGGTCATCTCTTCATCTCGAAAGGGTTGGTATTCTCTTAGGCTTCCACAGGACTCTTCCTCTTTTCCCTTTTCCATGCTTTAGGTTTTCTCCAACATTGGATGTGTTGGGTTATTTGGAGAAAACATTTTAAAAAAGATGTGAAATCTTAGCCACATAAAGTCATTAAAACAGATCCAACGGTTGAGCGCACTATCCCTCAAATAACACTATTTGAGGGATCCCTCAACTGAAGGGGACTATATATACATATATATATATATATATATATATATATATATATATATGAGAAAAGATAAGATTTAGCCAAGATGAATAAGCCAACCTAATAAAATGATGTAATTTTATATAAAATTTATATATATTTTTTATAAAAACCTAAAATAAAAAACTTAACCTATTGATAAAATTACCATTTTCTTAAATAATTTTAGCCAAACATGACTAAAGTCTAATGATAACAATTTTTATATATATATTCCCAAGCCCCAACACACACCAAAAAACATTAATAATATTTGAATAGTCTATATTTGCTAATTATAAATTTAATATCAATTAAATATTCTAATATTATATATATACAAAGTCGATCAGGCGAGGGCTCCCTTACTTTGTTAAAATGCGGACCTTTTTTTTTAAACAACTAAAAAAAATATTTAATATTTTATAGAACTGATATTTTTCCATAATATAATGTTTTGGGCGTGATTTGAATACCTATACAAAAAATGGTGGTACAGTCTGCACAGATTATACAGACCTATTTTGTTATACGTATCTAAATAACATCCAAAACACTGTATTATGAAAAAATTTCAGTTCTATAAAATATTAAATTTTTTTTTAGTTATTTAAAAAAAATAAAAAAAAAAGTCCGCATTTTAACAAAGTAAGGGAGCCCTTACGAGAACGGGACCCTATATATATATTAAAATAACCTAAAAGTCATAATTTTTTTATATATAAACACAATTTCAATTCAAATATAAACTTTTATATCCTTTGAAAATGATTTACAAACATTTAATAAATTTATTTTTATATATAATTTTTCAAGTCAAATAAAAATAATTATACAAATAAAATTTCACTAATACCTTAGCACCACGTTTTTAACTTGCTAGGTCAAAAATATATTCCTAAAAAAAATGTAAAAAAGAAATATCCCTATCAAGTTACAAATTATCCCCAATATATTAGCAATAGAGTCTATAGTACCCAAGGTGGAGGTTTTTAGTACCATTCAATACATAAACCTCTCTCCCTTATCATCTCTCCACCCTATCCTTCCGCCACCACCACTTCAACCGCCGGGCTAATGGCGTGCTCTTCCTCCATAATTAATATCTCCTCCATTTATCAAACCCCATCTCAAGAACTCCCCAAAAGACCCACCACAATTCCCCCTCTTTCTCTCCCATTTTCTTCAGAAAAGTCCCATTTCACTGTTCTCAAAGCTTCTTTTTCGTCCCGGCTCAAACAAACCGGCGGAGCTGGTTGTGGGTGTTCTTCCTTTGTTGCTTCGGCGATTGCGACGCCGAATTCTTCGGTTTTGAGTGAAGAAGCGTTTAGGGGGCTTGGTGGGTTTAGAAAGGACTCTCTGGATGTGAGTGAGAGTGAGTATGATGAGTCTGAAGATGATGTGGGATCTATTGGAAGTGTTAGTGATGATGAACTTGAAGTTACTAAATTGGGTTTGCCTCAGAAGGTTGTTGAGACACTTGCAAGTAGAGGAATTACTGAGCTTTTCCCCATTCAAGTGAGTAAATTGTTTTTGGAAAATTTTTAAATTTCTGTTTAGTACTTTTTGTGAATTTAGTTTCATAGTAATATTAGCTGGTTTCATTATGTGTTTGAAGTTTACTGTTTTGCTGCTCAGCTTGATTCCCAATGTGAAGCACTTTAAGTAGTTTGATTTGTTAGTAGATGGATAATGGTCTAGTTTAAAAATCGGTTTAGTTTACTTTAGGGAGAAAAGAAGAAGAAAAAAATGAATAAACTGCAACTATAGTTATGCCAAGCCGCGGACCAAGAACATCTAAATGTTGATAATTAACAAGGAGATTTGAGACTCATGGAAGGTATGACGGTCATACTCTATCAAAGAGAAGGTTGTTCTTTTGGTGGCAACGTAAGGGTTTGGATATGGTTTATGGACGGGACCGAAGGTTTCCATGGAGAAAGGGATAGTATGTACTACTAGTATTAAGTACTTCTGAAGGTTTATGTTTCCATTCTCATCTGTGTGAGCAATCAAATTTTTTCAGTTTGTTTGTTCTCAAGGTTCTGATGATTGTCTAATAGTGAATACTGATATCCTTCCTTTTTATTTGTTAAAAGCATTCATAATGAGTGAGTGTTATCAAATAAAATAAAATCTAGTCACTGGTATTGGTTTCAGACTTTCAGTATTCCAGGTCAGGAATATTTGACTCATCACCCTACAATTTTAGTGAAAGGTTATATTTAAATTTAACTGAATAATATAGTAAATTAAACATTTAGTGCAGTACCTTAGCAGTGCTTAATTTTCAGTGCTTTTTAACAACCCTTAGTGTATGTCTGCAGTTTTTTCGTACTCTATTGTTTGGTGAATCTCCCTCCCTCCCTCACTCTGTCATTTTTACTTATTAATGTCTGTAAACATACATATCATATGTAATTCTCCCCACCTTTCTCTTTTCTGAATTGCCTTTGATCTGTAGAGAGCTGTGTTAATGCCTGCACTGGAAGGTAGAGATATAATTGCTCGCGCAAAGACTGGGACAGGGAAGACATTAGCTTTTGGTATTCCGATTATAAAACGTCTTACTGAGGATGACCAAGAAAGAAATTCTCAGAGGTACCTGTGAAATCATACAAGTGTATCCCGTTTAAATTATTTTATTAGAATAATACATTTCCCTTATCTTGTTTGTTTCTTTGAAGGCGGTCTGGTCGACTTCCTAGGGTATTGGTTCTTGCACCAACAAGGGAGTTAGCAAAACAAGTAGAGAATGAAATCAAAGAGTCTGCACCTTATTTGAGCACAGTTTGTGTATATGGAGGAGTATCTTACAATATACAGCAAAATGCGCTCACACGTGGAGTTGATGTGGTGGTTGGAACTCCTGGTAGAATTATCGATCTGATCAATAGCAACAGCCTCAAGTTGGGGGAAGTTCAATTCTTGGTCCTGGATGAAGCCGATCAAATGCTTGCCGTTGGCTTTGAGGAAGATGTGGAGATGATTCTAGAAAAGATTCCTGCAGAGAGGCAAAGTATGCTTTTCTCGGCTACTATGCCTACTTGGGTAAAGAAACTCTCCAGGAAATATTTGAACAGTCCCCTGACAATTGATTTGGTAAGTGATTGCTTTTTCAGGGCTCCCTCTTCCTCATCTGGCTAAAATACGAGTCAAAATTTTATTTTATTTGCTCAGATATTTTAAGAGTATGGATGTACACTTATTACAAGCTTCTTTTTCTACTTTGTTTCAGTTTCATAACTCATATAAGGTTATATTTTACTGTCTTGGCGCACAAATGTACATGCATCACTATTGTTTGTTATGCATTTTGGACATTCTGATCAAGATTGACTATTCAGTAAATGTACAGAATCTACTTGTATGCTTTGCTGTTAGACTCTATAAAGGTCTTACCTCCATTACTATGTTGGTAGACGAAGTTGAAAGTAATATTTTGAATATAGTATTAAAAATATTCAGTGTGCAAAATAATCACTTGAATACAACATCTCAACTGTTACGTGGCAGTATCATAAAACTTTTTATTGCGTTTTTGACTTCTCAAGTTGTTATTTTGTAAGCATGGGATACTGATTTTCAAGTTCTCATGTGATTTTTTATATTTATTATTTACGAGTTTCATCGCATTAATCCTGCATTGTTGACGCGTTACGAAGATTTCATTTCGACAGAGTCGAATTTTTCTCAGTCGGGAGAAATGATGGGGATCGTTGATTTAGTTGCTTTATTTATTTATTTTGTTTATTTCATTATTATGGACTTGTTTTAATTAGTTGGAGTATTTTAGTGACTTGTTTAATTAGTTGGGATATTTTTGTCTTTTTGGTTTTCAAGTCCAATTTAGGGTTGTTTTGTTTAAATACCGATGTAATTCTCCTTGGGAGGACGTATTCTGAATATTGAGATTAATATTGATTTTCTTGATATTGTGGATATAGTTTTCTAGACTTAATAGACGCCAAGTTGAAACTCTAAACCCTAGTATTTAAGTGTAGAATTTAGATTCTAGTTTTATTCATATATCAATCAATAGTAGAATTCAATTTATAAATTGCCCTACATCATTGAGACACATCCATTATTTGTACGTTCACCAATTTTTTTTTCGCCAGACTGATTTTGAAGTTTGTTTATCTGTTATTTGTTTCTTTTTACTCCCTTAGGTCGGTGACCAAGATGAAAAACTGGCAGAGGGGATCAAGCTGTATGCATTACCAACCACTTCAACTTCAAAGCGTAGTATTCTGCCTGATCTTGTAACGGTATGATTTAGCATTTTGTTTTATTGGACTTGCTTCCTTTATTGTTTAGTCAATAGAGGTCGAGTTTTCATTAAGCAAGTTAACAAAATGTCTAGAAGTTTCATAGGGTTGAATTTGACTTTGATTTTGACATATTTTCAGGTATATGCGAAGGGTGGGAAGACCATTGTTTTTACACAAACAAAACGAGATGCCGATGAAGTCTCATTAGCATTGACAAATAGCATTACTTCAGAGGCTCTGCATGGTGACATATCTCAACACCAGAGGGAGAGAACTCTAAATGGATTTAGGCAAGGGAAATTTACTGTCCTTGTTGCCACTGATGTTGCATCTCGCGGGCTTGATATCCCAAATGTTGATCTAGTGAGTCAATAGGGTTTCTTATGACATACTACCCTCACAATATCTAATGTTGTTACATTTTTGTAAAATTCTTTATTTTATAGCATTGTTCATATTTGGAGATTTAAACTTCTAATAATCTTAAACTTTTCTATTAACAACCTTTGAATGTCTGACTTTCAATTTCGTAGCTTTCCAAATCTCCTTAGAACCTTTTTCCCCCCATCTTTTTGTTCTGGCTTATAATTAAAGTAATTTACCAAATATGTTATTTTGTTTTGTTCTGTCTTTTGAAATCATCCTGTAAATACATGCGAGTTATGTGTGAAAATAAGCATGCTAAGTTATTATTATTTGGTTAAGAATCAAATATAGAAAGCATTCATTTAGTCATATCTGGTCTTATATACTACTTCTATCCACCAAAGGATGGTACAGACGCACAAGTACAAGTTTTGCACAAATTAAGAAATTAATGAGGAAAGAGTATATTTTATATTTCAGTTTTACCCAAGCTTAAATATCAAATAATGTGCATCGTTTAAGTACTAAGGGTGATGCTTAAATATAAAACAATGGGCCCCACATTATGTACTTTGAGGGTAATAATGTCTTTATAACACAAAATTATGTACACAATCGAGCCTTATGCCATGGATGGAAGGAGTATGTTACGACACTACACAATCGGTATTGCCATTTACAGTGAAGTTCTAAATAGCTTACCACGTGAGGAAGATGTTTTGCAATTATAAAAATATATGCTTGTATTATACTGTTACAAATCACAGTAGCTGTTATTCAACAGTACGTTAATCGTTTTAAGTCTATGCTTGAATCGACAGGTTTCTATGTAATATTATAATCACTAAATCTAGCCTTTAATTGTTTACTTGATTGTTTTGGACATGGTAATGTTATAATTCACAACTAGCTCGATTTATTTGGATTTGTATAGTTACGTATACAATAACATACCAGTGCTCTTAACTTAAAAATAATTTTGGGGTGTATTTGTTATGGGAGTTCTGTCCACAATTTGCTTCCATATTTTTAAAATCTTTGCTCCTCTTTTCTCCTTTCTCCAGATAATCCACTATGAATTACCCAATGATGCAGAGACATTTGTGCATCGTTCTGGTCGCACAGGACGTGCAGGTAAAGAAGGCTCGGCCATTCTGATGTTCTCTAATAACCAGAGGAGAACAATCAGATCTCTTGAGCGTGATGTGGGGTGCAAGTTTGATTTTATTAGTCCACCTGCTGTCGGAGAGGTTTTGGAGTCATCAGCTGAGCAAGTCATTGCCACCCTAGGTGGAGTTCATCCCGAGTCGGTGGATTTCTTCACCCCAACTGCACAAAAATTGATTGAAGAACAGGGAACAAGTGCTCTTGCTGCTGCAATAGCACAGTTGAGTGGTTTTTCGCGACCTCCCTCATCCCGATCTCTAATTTCGTACGAGCAGGTTAGTAATTGATTAACAAGTTCAAAATATCTACTGTTTCAAGTCTTTGAAAAATGTTAGTTTTTCACTTGAAGGTATTGGTTAGGTGCTGAAAGGTATTATAAAAGGCAAAGCTAATGATTTAGTCATTGTAGTTGGCAAGTTTTACTTAATACACTACTGAACTTTTAATTTTTCAAATTATCACATTGAACTAATTATTATTTTAAAATTGGGTCACTCCGTTAAAAAAACTAAATAAACGTTAATTTTTTATCTACGTGATTCTGGAAAAAATATAAAAATAAAAAATACTACTTATGTGGCAAAAAAATAATAAAATAATAAACAACCTCTTTTTTAATATCACCTATCTGCTTCTTTTTTATTTTTTACTTATTTTAATTGGATAATACAAGCATAATCTCCTTTCATCTTCAAATAAAAGCTCCGATCTCCTTTTGGTATCCAGAAGCTTTAGAATTCCGTCGCTGATGGACGAAAGCTCCGATTCAATCTTCCCTTTGTACTCTTTGATCGTCACCGCGTGATCGGCATCAACGAAATAATTCTCCACGGAGAGGTCATCGGATTCGGTGACGGAGGTGGAGACATTCTCTTCGTGTGGTGTTGATTTTGCCATTGATGGAAGTTTTTTTAGATATGATATGAATTGATGGACTACTTTTTTATTTCAAGTATTTCTCTTTTTCTTCCCGATCTACTTTTTTTTTCAAATCTTTCTCTAGATCTGTGTATTTATGGTGGTGTTTTATGTTTAAATTTTTAATTAGAGATTTGGAGTGGGTGATAGTTGATTTGTTTGTGAAAGGGGTGATTGGGGGGAAATGGATGTTGGGTGGTGGTTGTGATTGTGCTGGTAGGCTGTGGTGGTTGTGATTATGGTGTTGGGCTTAGTATTACTGGCAAACAAAATTTGTTAAGATTGAATATGTTCTTGGGCCAAATGACGAGTAATCGATTTTTCCTTTTGTGATGAATGCTTGAGGAATCGTGTCAAATAGTATTACTTGCAAAATGACAAAGGAAAAAAGAAAGGTTTTGATTGTGTTTCTACTATTTTTTTTTGAGATTTAGATTGTATTTATGTAAATTCATGTGGATTTTCAATTGATTCATGTTCTTGTTGTTGAAGAAGTCCTCTTGTTTGACTATCTGGGATTGTACATTTGCTCTGTAGTTTGGAAACCATGTCATTTAATTTGTTTTTCTTTTATTTTTAACGTTCACGTTAACCGCCGTGAGCCAAAGTTAACAGAACGACCTAATTTTAAAATAATAATTAGTTCAATAGGGTACTTTGAAAAATTAAAAGTTCGGTAGTGTATTAAATAAAACGTGCCAACTACAGTGGCTAAATCATTAGTTTTGGCTATTATAAAATAGGATGCCTTAAAATTTCACAAAATTCTTCTGGACTCATTTTATCGTATATTCTTTAATAGATTATTATTTTATGGTCCTCTACTGGTTAACTGATTACTCAGTTTGAACATTACTTCTTTGCAGGGCAAAGTTACATTGCAGCTGACACGTGATCCTGCTTATGTTAGAGGGTTCTTGTCTGCTGGATCTGTCATCGGATTTTTATCTTCTGTATATACTACTGCTGCTGATGAAATAGGAAAAATACACATAATTGCAGATGAAAGGGTGTGTATATTAAACTGTTTTTGGGCTGATTCTGTTCCAAAGTTCCTTTATTGATTGCATGACATTATATTTTCAGGTTCAAGGTGCTGTTTTTGATCTTCCTGAGGAGGTTGCAAAAGAGCTACTGAATAAGCAGATACCACCCGGAAACACCATTTCTAGGATCACCAAGGTTGATTTTTTATTGTGATCAATTGGTCATTATCCACATTATGACCCCTTATTGCAACAAACATTACTTTAGTTGGTTAATATGATTCATCTGATATTATTTTTGGGTTCAAAAGCTCCATTTTCACTGTTTATTAGATTCCTAAAATTAATTGCTGATTGAAGCTTGACATTGTTGTACAGTTGCCTGCTTTGCTAGATGATGGGCCTGCAAACGATAACTATGGCAGGTTCTCAAACAGAGACAGGGGTATGCGAGGAGGTTCCAGAGATCGCAGAAGTTACGGTACCTCCCGTGGCCAGGGTGGGGGCCGATTCTCTGACGGTGATGATGAGAGGAGAGGTGGTGGTTGGGGTGGTGGGCGAGGTGGTGGTAACAGTTGGTCACGGACCTCGAGAAGCAGCGGCGGGAGTGACCGGCTGATCAGTGATGGACGATCTTCACGCTCACCATCTTTCGGAAATAGGGACAGGTATATTACATTTTCCTTTCATATTTGGTAGTTAATTATAAAAAGAGGAAAGCACAGAAACCTCTATTATCATTCATCTATTGCCTACGTGCTCATCTTTTTACTTTTTTGATGTTATTCATTACTATCATCTGAATTCTGATGCAACATCTATATTTGAATTTCCATGTTATCTGATCTTGCATTTTCATGGTCACATCAGAAGCTTTGGCGGTGCATGTTTCACCTGCGGGCAATCTGGGCACAGGGCATCAGAATGCCCCAAGAAGCAAGGTTATTAGTTAGTTATTTCTTGCTACATCCGCTTCATTGCTGCTGCTTGTAAATGGGTGGAAGGCTATAGCCTATGGATACTACCCCTCCTAGCGTTGGTTGCATCTTTGTATTTTGTTATTAACCCGAAGATGAGCAAAAGGGGGCAGGAAGATCAGGAAATGAACTTGGAAAAGTTGGGAGCAAGCAGCTTCGGCTTCTCTCTCTCTCTCGGTCCATCACTCCCACACAACATCAAGTCAAATGTAATACGATTTTGTTCTGCCAATTGCTTTGCTGCTTTTGGCAAACATATTATTAATCCCGGTGGAAACAGTTAGACTAACGGGTGACACTAATTTAGGAATGGTAAATTTCCCAAATCTTGCTCTCTTTCTTTGTGTCTTTAATTTTGACAGAGTATGTTTTTTGGTTGGATGGATGGATTGATAAATTTTTATAACTCTTTTGTAAAGCTTTATATGTTCTAAATTGTCCTCTTTTAGTGCCACATTATGTAGACTTAACGATTTCTTGGAAACCCTGAAACTGATAAATGGTTATGCAGGAAATTGGCTTCTTTAGTGTCATAATATCTACCCAATGAGCATCCGACTTGTTATATTAATTTTAGATGGTCGTTTTGGATGCCATGTTAAAGTGCTCACCTGTTAGTTTTGAAAAGGGAATTGTATTTATATATGTATTTTTGATATTTTCTCATGATTCTTTCTCATATGAGCATACAGTGGGCTTCACTTTCATGCGAGAAGGAATCACGTGAAAATAGTGTTTTCCATTTGAAAATAGTATTTTTTTAAGGTTGTAAATAAAGATATTTACTGATTTTGTTATTTGCAGGAGTGTTAGATATGTTTTATCAAAAGATATTAGTTCAAGTCATTTGAATATAAGATTTTTGTTGACTTTTTAACAATGAATACAAGAATATATTAGAAGTATATAAAAGTTTACGAAAGTCTTGGTAAAAAGTCTATAAACATGGGCAGAAGTCAGAGCCTAATTTAAGTTTTTTATTATATTATTTTTTGTTCAAAACTCAGAAACAGAGCGTTAGTATCAAATAAGAGTATTTTCAATAAAATTACCCCATGTCATCGCTTACTTGACCGTTGCAGACACTCATTTGACTATATTAGTTTACATTGTTTAGAATTTTCTGTTATATATTAGGTTTTTAATAGTGTTTTAGGTTACTTACGTGATTATTATACTTGGTAAATATTTTTGATATTTTAAAGGATGATTCTGGAAAGTCAACGGTAGCCACCCATTAGATTTAATATTAACCAATGGATCATTTATGAATCATAAAAGCTTGTACTTAAAATTGACTAGTTTGATGTTCCTGTAGCATGTTTTGAAACGTTCATACCAAATACGTATTTACCTTGAGAAAAATAAATCTCAACTTTTCAAATTAAAATTGATTACCGGTGCAGTCAAATTACAAATTTAAACCTATAAATTACCATTGGTATCAATTAAAATTGATGAAGTCAGGAGTTTTAATAACAGGGCAAATGGGGTAGGACTTTTATACCCGTAACATTAATGAATGGAAAATATACTAGACTCTGTTTCCAATCTATCTTCTTTTTCTCCCTAAATTGTTATGTCTTCCCGTTCCCAAAGATTTAATCCATACCTATAACATTAGACTTATACCGTGTGTAATATGGGAGGCTAAGTTGCAACTACCATACTAAATTAAAATTAGTTTTACCAGGTGAAGGTGTCCAAAACTGAAAGTATTTATTAATAATTCTGGTACATTGTGAAATCCAAACACACTCTTATGAGGTTTATTTTTTCTTCTTGTGCTCGACATGAACTCCAACAGATATTTCGTTGTGTTGAAATTATCAAACTGAGGCTTATGGTATTGGGTGGACTTAGAAATGAAGTCTCTGCATCCAAAACATGGACGCTTGATTTTGCATATATGATTTACTACTCATATGATTTGGTGCAAATTATCTTTATATTTATTTTGGCTGCATTACATCTTACTCGGTCGAAGGGAATGATTTTAAGTGTATTTTTGGTTGTCATGACAAAATTATAACATAATTAATTTTATTCCACCTTCTTCACATGGAATAAAAAAAACAAAGTTTTGATCATCAAATACAATATTTTTATTTCATTCATTCTTCTATTACATTCACTCAATGCAAAGGGGACTTCACGAAACTCACTTAAACACCACCAAAGAGAGATAATTCAAGAGGAAAAGCTCAAATTGTTAATAGTAAGAGTGCAAACAAAATAACAGCTGAGGCTTAATGCTAGTATTATTTTACTGTCCATATGGTATCAACATGCTACCCAGCAACCATGACATCCTAACATATTATCTATCAAATTAAATCACCTGAGCAAAATTTTTGTGAGATCGGCAAATTATTGAGTATCCATCGGTATAACCGATACCTCTAAAAGACGAGTTGAAAAATATAAGTATCAGAACTTTGGCTAAAGATTAGTGCATGTCTCAAGTAGATTCTGATGAACTAATGCAAGAAACATCTGAAGAATCACTAGAAGTCAGCAAAGATTCGTTTTCACTTGTTTGTGGAAGACACGAGTAAGCAATCACCGACGCCCCAATTGCAATAGAGAGTCCTATTCCACTCCATAACCACCTCTGCAGACCCTTTTTCTTTAGGCGTTGAGTCCGTGCAACCTCTGCATATTTTGACATCAAAGCAAGGGTGAGAAAATTTTAAAATTGCCTAACCATGGTGACAGACCGACAGTAAACCCATAATAAAACCTACTACTTTTTACTGTACTCGGTTTTTTATGACCAAAAGTAACACATAGATGAACAGAAATAATCAAAGCATAACATGTCTCCCTTCCTTTCAGGGGTGAGAAGATGATCAAAACCAGATGCTTTCAGCAAATACTTTTCCTTAACGTTTAATGGCAAAGAACACTAAAATAATTAAGAGTGATCCAAGTTCATACTATTTTTTATTGAAATATTTGCACTTGGAACAAAAGTAACAGCATTTAGTTATTGTATAAAGAATATGAAAAGTACGAAGACAAAAAATTAAGTAAACCTTTTGAAGAAAGTGTATTGCTTGTAAGTAAACATCACCTCACAAATATCATGTACTGTATCAATCTTTCTGTAAATTATACTGGTAATTCATTAGGTAGCTCACGGGCATAATTCACCTCTAACATACATAATCCCTCTTGTCAAATATTTTCCCCAATAATAGATGGGCAACTAACCATGTATGAGGACTTCTCAAAACAAAAGGAACCAAGGGTTTTGTCAGGCTTCAGTCATTAACCATCATTATTTTTTTGTTAAATCTACCAAAAGGAACAAAAGGTTCAAAACTGAAGTATATGCCGATAGCATTGAAGAATAAGACAAATGAGAAGTACGAAGACATTTCATCATTTCGAAGTAGGAAGGTGCATCAAAGGATTCATTAATTTTCATAAGATCAGCTTTTCTACTAAACAGGCTTATGAACTAACTATAATAACAAGAGCATAGGGAAACCAGGTTAGGTTGAAAATGTGACTTTTATAATACAATCATTAATTGGTCAAGCTAAAAGCATTCTGTAAAAAAATAATTGGTGGTAGTTTAATCTAGAAAAACAATGATAATTGCCAAAAAATAAGTCAACTGATAAAGCCTTCCACTTTTATAGCAGGATACCTGAACTATAAAATCATTAGATATAACAAGAGAAAATAAATAAGCAGCACTAACCAATAACTTCCTGGTTCCTCTGGGACATTTCACGACTAACAGCCTCGTAGTATTGCAGTCTATCTCGCAGTCGGGAGATCTCCTGATCTTTAATTTTAATGATTTCCTCTGCAGCAGACTCAGCTTCAGCACGTGCTAGCCCTTTACCTATTGCTTCAGAAACAAATCTAGCAACAAAAACCTCCTGAGAGAATTGCTCTATTGAATCAATCTCAAGCTTCATGCTACTAGTATTTGGAGGTGAGGGAAATCGTAGACCAGTCTGAGCTGAAAGAAGATTACCGACTCTCCGCCATTCATTGTAGATCAGACCAAGAGCATCCTCAGCTGTTTTTCGTTTTTCAATCTCTTCAAGTAGAGCAAGCCTTGTGGAACGCATTTCTGATTCGACGCTTTTGCCACAATAACGTGCATTTGAAGTAGACCCATCAGAAGAAAAAACTGTAATAAAAAATTTCATATGTAAGTGATAACTTGACGTAGTACAATAGGAGCATAACTAAGTTTGATGAACAAATCGTACCTTGAAATAGAGATTAATGTGAAATATTTTGATCACATGTAGTTATACAAGATACCAAAACCAAGAACCAAGTCATGATCATTACTTTTGAAACACTTCAACTAAATAAACATACACCATACATATATAGTATATACAGTTAGTTAATCTTTAACTATAAGATAAGCCAACTAAGCAGAACAGTAATCAATCTCTCTTTCCTTACTTTTTCCCCTTCTTCTCCTCTTTATTTATCTTGGACTCTGTTTTACCAAGTTTCCATGCAAAACAAGTTCCTCCCTTTAAAAATAAAATTTGATTACGAGCATCTTTTTGTAAGAATGATATCTTGCTGCTATAATTACTTTCTTCATTAATACAATGTGTGTGTGTGTGTACATATATCTGTGTGTGTATTTATGTATATAGAAACACAAACACACTCCTATGTATTATAATAATTCTTTAATTTTCTTTCAACATAATAATATGATGTTAGTATCACAATAGAATTATTCAATCAAAAGAAACCTCTCCCCCTTGCTAATATAGGTTTCTTGACATACAAATCCATATATATAACAATATACGAAAAAACTCATTCTGAGGCTAATTATATAAGGATGGGATTGGAATATTTATACCTCTAAACACTATTTTGTTGTAAGATTACACTTCCATAAACTTTTTTTCTCTTCTCATTTCTAAGGCCACTTACAAGGGATTATATAATGCAAAGGGGAATGTGGTATTAAATAGTACTCCTTTTAAGGTATCAAATGGGCTTCGATAATCCATGGAATTGCAATCTTAGGACTAATGGTAGGATAAGATAGTGCCTAATGGTTCAATCCCATCCATCACTATTACCTAGGGGTCCAAATAGTGCACCAAAAATTTGAATCTCAAATGGAACGGCAACAAATACCTAATCAAGCCACATCAGTACATTGCCTGGTTATTGGTGACAGGAACCATTAAGATGGCCAATACCTCGGTTTAGAATACAGTTTCAGATCCTAGCATAATTTCTAGCATAATGAAAAAATTTCTTAATCATGTTCAAATATAATAGGTAGTCAAGCATTGAATTTGAAATGCATATAGCCAGAAGCAACAATCAGAAAGAAACAAATACGACAAAGTCACTAATAATTAACACAACAGAAACAGAAGAAGAGTTTAGAGCTAACCATCATCTGCATCAAAGAATTCCCCTTGATTAGACACAACACTTGCACTTTCGATTCGACTTCCGAAATCATTCACTTCACCGGAGCTACCAACACTCAACGAATCACACCGAGTATCCAAAAAATCATCCTCAGCCACAAAATCCTCAAAATTATCCCCAACAATCTCCTCCCTCACCAAATTATCATCCACCACTTCTTCAAACTGCAATTCACCTCTTCGACTCTTCCCTCCTCCGCCATTCAAATCCCTCTCCTCCCACCCAACCTTCTTGTTCTTCCCCTCCTCAACTTCAAACCCATCGACAGGACGATTAACAGACTTTCCACCTCTTCCCTTCCGATTAACCACATACGGAGACGGCGACAGCGAGCCCACCTCAGAATGCAAAATCGGCGTTGGTTCCGGCGTTATATACAGCGCCGGCGATATATTTACACGATTCCGAGCCGGAGCCTTCTTCAGCTTCAGCTGCTGCTCTTCCTCTTCCAGTTCCTTCTTCTTCTTCTTATCATTACTACTGAAATCACGAACAGACTTTGTGGAGGTTTTGTATGAATCTCCGATTTTAGGCTCGAGTAAGCTCTCCAAAGCAATGGTAGTAAACGTAGGCATTTTGAAGAGAGAGGAGAGAGAAAAACCCTATTTTGCTTAGGTTTTACTCATTTTCCCGGCGTGGGGAATAAAGCCGACCAGGTAAGGGTTTTTTTGGGTGGAGGCGACTTTACGATTTTTCCAACTTCCAACGGGTCAGGAGTTTAAACGTGTGTAAGACACTGACTGACTCTTGGCTTTTTCTTCAAGCTAATACTACAACCAACACTTTACGCAATTTTTTTTTTTGGGGAAAAGTTTCTTTAAAAAAATTTAAAGATTGTAATTTAGTGACTGTGATATTTTTGTAAATACTCATTTTGTGTATTATAAATATTTTATAATCTAAGAAAATTATATATATTGCAAATGTAGATTTTTTAATATTCAATTACGTGAATAAAAATTAATGACAATTATTTTAAGAGATGTATAATAAATAACACCCTTTTATAATTCTGTCTAATCTCATATATATTGATAATTTTCGTAATTGAAACATAAATTTAATTTAATAAGGTCTTAACAAACTCAGTAATATATTTTGAATTAAAAAGAATATATTGGTAAAAGTGTAAAAAAGCCAAACAAAATATATAAAATGATACTAGTTTTTTATTTATATTCAAGTCTACTTTTAGTCCATTTGTTAATTAAACTCTGCTAATTTTATTACAAATGGAATAGGGATATTTGTTCAAGTCATAAAAATACATATTAACCAAAACTATTGACAGACAATCATTTGAAAGAAATGAAATGGCAATGAATCTTGTAAGTATCCAAGTTGCAGACTACAGATTCAAGTAGAGAAACAAAAGAGAGGTAGAACAACAAAGAATGTAGGGGAAAAAACAAGGCGAAACTCAAAATATCAAAAAACAATGGTGCTTGTGAATGTCGTCCAACTTACCACACCAAATGCTCACTTTGGCTTCTAAACAATTGTCGTGACTGCACTAGTTCCACCATCCTGTGTATGTAAAAAGAAGAAAGATGTCGATAGCTTCAGCAGGTTGCTAAATATCAAGTGAAGTCTATCATTGGCAGTTCGGGACGAACATTCTGCTTCTGGACGACTGGTAACTGGGGGGGAGGCTCTGTCGGGGCTGGACTACTAGTAGAAGTTGATGGGAGAGTTTCTCCTGGTGCCAGATCTGAAACACTAGCTGGGGATGTACTAGGAGCTTGAATATCTGGAGTTGTTTCACTTGTTTCTGAGGGAACTGATGCACTTAATGCTGCTGAGGGTTCCGTAGCCCCAGTAGCTGATTCTGAAGGAGGATTAGAACTCAATTCTGAAGGAGGATTAGCACTCGGTTCTGAAGGAGGATTAGCACCTGATTCTGGAGGAGGAGCGCCGGATTCTGATGTTGGAGGAGCTCCTGATTCTGATGTCGGAGGAGCTCCCGATTCTGATGTCGGAGGAGCATTTGACTCTGTTGGAGGAGGAGCACTTGCCTGTGTGGAATTTGCACCTTCTAATAACAATGGCTTGCCTGGCTGCTGCTGTGAACCCTGAATTGCGGCAGTAGGTTTTTTCTGACCAGGATTAGGAGCATATAGAGATGCCATTCCTGGAGGAAGAATCTCAATTGGTAGTTTCTTCCCTGCTTCTGCCAAACTCGTGAGTTTGGGTTCCTCAAGCGAAGCCAAGAAGGCAGCCGCAGCATCTGTTTTTGTTGATGAACCGTGCTCCATCTCCTTCTGTAGCACCTTGTTCCAAGCCTGAACCAAGGTCCTCAATGAAGGGCGCCCATGAGCCTGGAGAAAATCAAGCAGGTTAGATCACCATACTAAATTTAATGTCACAGTAAATTGTGTTAACAAGGCTATTCATACATGGGCGTGTAATACAGCTTCAGCTAGCATTCCAGTATCCTGCCATGCTTTCTCCATCAGAGCATTGTCTCCCAAAACTGCACCTGCAAATGCTGCTTCTCTTCCAGCGCCAACTGCAATCAAATTATTTACCAAACCCTGCAGGAAACATTTCTCATAAAAGTCACTCCCCAGAGAAAGAAAACCTAAAGAACGTGCAACAAAATTAAAACTTAGGGTACAAATCCATAGAATAGTACAGACTGCTGAAGGTTCTGCATAGCTATATTATTGCAAATTTCTGAGATAAACAGTACTTGTGTGGTACATACGATAGAACCAGTGAATGTACTTGAAAATAAACCCAATCAAAGAATTCCAAACAGAAACTATCCAAACAGATCCTTTATCAATTAGAAATGTAATTTTAAAGAAATAAAAAGTTCATTTCATGCAACTGATTATGTCTACTATTTTTATTGCCCATAGTCAAACTACAAGTCCCTAATTTCGATGCTATGGAGAATACAGATGGAAAATAGAGCCATCCTTGTACAACTATACGTCTAATCTAAAAAACATATATGCAATCAATAGAAAACAATCAAAGTAGTGAACTATAGTATTCACGTGACAATGATGGCCACTAACCATTAAGGACTAAAAATTCTCTCATTTTCATTTTTCTTTTCTAAAAAGGACCGTTAAAAAGTGAAATAGTATTTGATTTCACTTGTTGGAAAATTATATTGCGATGTGGGGGCAAAGTTGTGTAGTGACAACTATATATTTAATGGATTCAAGCAAGAGTAACAGTTTTTGACTGTTAAAATCACTCCAGGTTCACTGTTCTCTCTGGTTTAGTCCATTACTGTACCATCCAAGTAGTGATCCATATTACGCTTCCCAATCCAATCAAACAGAAAACCATGTCAAACAGTAGACTGCCACCTCCTTTCCGTTCTCATATAACTAAAAGTGAACTGTTTCCTTGCCCATAATAGCTAATATAAAGCAATGAGCAAACTAGAAAAGCAAACAAGACATCAACAAAAATATAAATGGCACCAAGGACTTCCGTCAAATTTATAATATTCCTTTTGATAAGTTCCGTGAAATTTATGTTACATACGTCTTATATAATCATTCACTAAATTGCAGACATTTCCTACACTTTTAACTACATTATTGAAATATGCTAAGAAAGCAGAACAAGGTTCATTATTAGATAATTTTGAGCTTTATCACCACTGGATCACAGAACCTTAGCTTTCAATTTTCATCTTGAAATTGATAACATGGTTGTGGTAACCACAGTTAACATTACTGTGGTAAGCATTTTATGAAGCGTAGTTTAGTCAGCTCACCGATTTCATTAGTGGCAAATTTGTCATTTACCATTTTACCTATCAAAACTACGTTGTTTTGAGCTGGTTGCCATGGTCAGCTGGCTGTGGCAACCACAGCCATGTTTTTCCCATATATATTTACAGCTGCATATATTTATATAGACACACAAATAGGTGTAGTATATGACGGTATATAATATGTTTTCACAATATTATGTTTCATATTGTAAGTATATTTAATAGAGTAAATACTAAAGTCAGGAAGATGACAATATTTACTTCAAGTCTTCAACAAGTGAATAAACTAGAATGCAACAGAAGCAGAATCAAAAATGAGAACAATAGAACATACACCGAGCCGTGTCAACTCCCCATGATTTGCAAGACGTAATGCTAGCCCCCTTAACTCGTGCCCTCGTAAAGCTCCCTTCACTGAACCGGCGGCAGCTAGCCTCTTAAGAGCTTCACGAGCAATCTCAGCTTGGGCAGTAGCATCTGCAGCATCAATAAGATCCAGAAACTCCTTCGCAAATTTTACAACTCCATCGACAGCATCCACAATATCCTCCTTCTTAGCTGTTAGATTCATAATGTCATTCAAGTTTAGCCCTACAGTTTCATGTCCAATATCCCTGCTGTTACTCATTGTCAGAAGGCACTGAAGTGCTCTTTTCAGATCATTGCTCTGCATTGCCAGATCAAACTCCAACCTGGTAAACATAACATAGCAATTCATTAAAATCAGATGATGCCATACAGAACAGAGCAGATTTATAAATACAGTATGTTTTGAAACAGCAAATCCTTATTTTACAGCTAGTAAATATGAAGATTAATCTTGATATTGAGCATTGTGAACCTCTTGGATATTCCAGGCAAATGAAGTGCTTCAGTAGCATAACCCATCCCAAGCATAAACTGAGCCAAGTCATCATGATGTTCTCTACCAAGCCTACTTGCCCTGCATGAAAGGAAATTTTAGACAACATAAAATGAAGGCTACATTAATCAGAAACCAAGAAATAATAAAACATACCATTTTACTGCACTAACAGCATCTCCATAGGCAGCGAGACAACGGCAACGAATACCAGGATGGCTGAGGGATATTGCATGGGTACACATGTATCTATCACAAAAAGAAAACTCAGAAATCAGTGATACTTCTAGTCATTATCTACGCTACTTCATAGAGTCATGTAGTAATAGATTATCTCATATTAACTTGATCATCTGATGCATTAAAAAGCATAACACTTCTGACAACAAAAATGAGAAATCATTCCCGCCAAACCACGCACCCCAGTAAACTGTCTGGGTGGGTGTCGTGGGGATCAAGGATCAATATGTGGGCGTTTATCCACTAGAAGAATTCTATCAGAAGATGGTGCATTATTGATAAACTCGCCCAGATATGAATAACATACAAGATAATAGTTAGGCATAAACATAAATGATGCTTTTTGATATCACTAACTGACGAGAACCCAAAATTAACTATTACAACATTCTAAAATCAGAAGACAAGCTAATCACCACTTTGTATTGAACATTAACTGTTACAAAAGTGGCAGCTCCAGCCACACTCAAGGATAATGGTGTGAGGTTAACACCCCATCTGAGATTTAAGTGCACTCAAAATACTAGTTTAATAAGAAAGCAAAAGGCCCTTACCTGTCAATAAGCCACAGAACACCGTCCCTAACACCCACAACCACGAGAGGTCCAACTGGTCGTTTTTGCTCGCTTGGAAAACGAGTAACCGCCACTGCCACCCCTCCACCACCAACAGCTATTTCATTCACTTTTCTAGTATCCATCTCTTTTGGCATGGCTGGATCTTCACCACCACCTTTAGATTGTTTAGGCAACATTAGGAACGGAGGGATGGAGGGAGGATGCTGAAAAGAAGCTAACCTCACAACCTGACAAGAAACTTGTTTCGATTAATTAAGAGAACATTGTGCTTCTTCAGCGACATGATAAGGTAAATGGAAACGAGAAAATTCTGGCTGTCCACTGATATTAGGTTCTACTTTGCCCAAGAGATAAGAAAAGAATCTGTAGAAGGAAGGCCTAATGTACAAATTCTAGCTTGCCCAACAAAATAACAGGTTGTTAAGCAGTTTTCACGTCTTTTTAAGACCTGCAAGCTCCCAGAAGAACCATTTTTAAATGTATGTAAAAGAAGATTTTATTGAGATGAGAAAAACTCTCAGAAGTCGATAACCAGATGGTTAATGATGCTTGGAAAACCTCGATGTTGTTATGAATGTGACAAACAAAATGAAGAATTCAAAAGAAAATAAACATTGCTATGCCAATAACCGGTATCTTCGCCACATGGTATCATGGGGTTACCGTAGGTATAGCAACCCAACGGCTCAGACAGAAACCCATCAGCTATCATAATATATATATATATATAATGTGGGGTGGAGGTAAGGAAAGGAACATCCATCATTGATTCTATTTCTATATTATTCTTCCTATTTTATTTTTTTCTTATTAAACTTTGCCTTGTTCTCTCTTTTGTTATCTATATACATATTCTTTCTTAGAGAAAAACTATTCTGACAACATTGGAAATTACCACGTTCTTGAGTATTAGCCCCACCAAGTAAGAAAATTGATGTCATCTTTTTTCTTGGATTGGGGAAAATCTTATACTTTTACCAACATTAGAATTGTTCAGTAGAAATTTGGAATAAACTCCATATTTATTCCATGTATCTTTGAAGGAGATAAACAATAACCAGAATAACTTGTCAAAACCAGCTACAAGGCTAAGACCATCTATACCTAAGATACATATTCGCACATAAGACAATTTAAGAATTCCAACCTGCAGCATTGGGGGTCTCAATGATATCCTCTCCTGTGTTGCAGTCTGCGGATTTTCAACTGCTATTAGTGCTAACTCTCCATGCTCTGTGACAGCTCTTGCCTGCGCCTCTTTCAGTTTCATCTCTTCTTTTCGCCGTTTTGTTTCTATATCAATGGGTGCAACACCAGCATCCACAAAAACACACCTGTAACATCTCACCGCAAACAGGTCATTGGTACTAATCTTTTCACGAGGAACAAGACCAATATATGCTCTACATCAAGAGGCCTAGGCGAAGAAATGACCACAAAATTATATTTGTTGATTTTTGTGATAAGTACGACTCAAACACACGTAAGAGTCTTCCCCCACACCGTATTTTTGTTCATCTAATTATTGTAATCTTTTCACGAGGAACAAGACCAATATATGCTCTACATCAAGAGGCCTAGGCGAAGAAATGACCACAAAATTATATTTGTTGATTTTTGTGACAAGTACAACTCAAACACACGTAAGAGTCTTCCCCCACACCGTATTTTTGTTCATCAAATTATTGTAAAATTTTCAGAAAGATTCTCGCTCTTCTGCAATTGCAGGTATATAATTGAGCTTATATACATATACATAAGTAAAATGGATGAATTGCAAACCCTGAAGTTCTCATCAATGCTCAAATCATATCTCCAAACCATTTTAAAACATGAGCATACCAAAATTAGTATTTTCCGACTAAGAATGTGAGAACAGAGCCCAAAGAAAGTATTCATCCTTCAAGAAATTGTGATCAAGGTCTGATTCTAGCTACCACTCCTACAAAACTTATTCAACTGTTAACTCGTAATATAAACTGTTAAATTTGATAAGTACTACTTACTCAATTGTAGTTGGTGTAGCCACAAACAGCTGTCTCCGATGCCAAACAGCCCCTGTAGCAAAAGGAATTGCTACATCTCCCAAGTATCTATACTGAGGGCGTAAGGAAGATATGACAATGTATTGTTGATAAGCAAAAGCACAATACTCAACAGTTTGGTCCCATGCTGTCCATTCTGGCTGAGGGAGAAGACTGCCCACAGGTTGAAAGTTTTCCCAACTGAACATTTCAATTATTGCTCAATCACTAAAGCATGAAATCGAAAATAAAATCTTGATTCAAAACAAATATACACTGTTAAACCAAATCCACTAAATGCAAACTCGTGAATTCATGTCCAAAATTTGTATGCATGGACTGGGACAATAAAAGAGGAATTGATTATCAAGAAAACCAACATAATTCATATCACACTAGGGGTTCATATGATGGTAGAAACAGATCTGCAAGATGCGACCACATGCATTCCCACCTGTATAACTGGAAGTTCTGAGGTGCTGCTTCAGAAGGAGATTTTTGAGAAGAATAAACGTCATCAACAGTGGTGAAGGAAGAAAGCCCACTGCTCCCGAAGCCTGACAAGGGCATAGACTGGAATGTTGAAATAGCGGTAGCAGCAACAGGGCTAATTTTTCGTGATGTTCGATAGGCAACACCAAGTAGTGCCCCCCCATGCAAACCAATAACCTAGAAAGCATAATTATGGATTTAAAAAGGGCCAAACACAAGTAGTGGGAAAGAATGATGAACTTCTCAATCTTAACCAAAAAATTAATAGATGAACCATTACAGAAAGATCAGAGGACAATTATCCTGACGTTATACACAACAAAGGGTACATCCTCAACGCTAATTAATAAGCATAAACTGTTCAGAGAAAACTTTCAACAAAAAGAGAAGAGACTAGAGAGGTAGAATGAAGAACGGGGCAGTTATGGAACAAATATCAATAGATACAATCCAACATTTGAAATAGGAAAATTGGTTCCAAAAGTTATGCAAATATATTAGTTCTAGAATACTACTCTGGCACCTCACCAGAATTTATAAATAGTAGTAAACTTATAAACATGTTTTTCTAAAAAATATTGGGTCCAAATTTATTTGCTTTAATTCCTATTGAAGAACTAATACAACTTTAACGATTAAAAATTCCATATGACTAGTCTTTGCAAAATTAATATGTATCCTTAACAAAAGAAATAATTAATATTTATTCCTTGGGGTTGACTGTTCAACATCCTATTCAGAAGCTCAGAACCAATTTTGTTTAGTTCATTTGTTTTGGGATGAACTTGAACAAATCTCTACTCACTGCACACCCTTTGATCAAAGACGTCTCCATATTCCAAGTGATCATCTTACCAAGAACATCTACGACCAACGTATATCAAGAATTTTTAGACATTAGGTTGTTTTTAAGTGAAAATTTATTTTTTCCAAAATAGTAATGGAAGCTAAATGAGTGATTTTTTTTCTTAAAAATTCTTAGACTTTTAGCAATAGATTCCTAGCACATTAAATAAGTCAGCAATGCTGGAAAAAAATATGTAAGCCTTTATCATAAGAAGACCTTATTTGAGAAACTATCAAAAGCTTTGAGGGTCCTAGCACAATTAATCTGTGGGATGCAACCTTAAACTTGGGATGCATAACTTGGTTGGAACCTCCTAGATTCTATTTTTGCAAATTCTCTAGCACCACTTTTGATGGACTTCGTTCACAGCATCAAACATTACTTAAGGTCCACTCAATCAAGCCCCAACTAACCCTAGTCCTTTCCAATTTTTTTGTTGGCTTCAGTTAGAAAGTCTAAACAATCCAAGCACTAATTCTCTGGAATCCTGCAACATACCACTAAGAGAGCCATGTGGTTTTAATCCTTGAAGCCACCCTGTTCCTCAAGTTTATGAGACCTTAAGAATACAAGCTTTCACAAACTCCAGCCACCACAAAACCAGTTGTAGGCACCAAGTTAGTTCCAAATCCATACATCTATTCTGCTAGCTAAATTCATCTTTGACCTCAGAAAGTTAATAGCAAGGAAAATAACCTATACTTGTTGAAGATTTAGCAGTAAGAAACAGAAAACAATGACCAAGGAAAACAAAACAAATACCGGTTCACTGCGACCCCCAATAGACCTCATTAATATATTTGATGTCCCATCATCCAGCAAGATACGGACTTGGACGCTAGCAGAGGAAGCAGCAGAAGCAGCTGCAGCAGCTGCTTGTGCTGCAGCTGCAGCGGCTTCTTTTGCTTTTTTTGATGAGCTCCCTTTAGGAATTATGGGAATTCGAGGTGGTGCTGCAGACTCCAACAGAGCAAATCTGTCTCGACAAGTATCCCAAGCCAAGAGCCTTGCACTGCCTGAATCAACGATGGACCAGTCACTGACCTTGTAGATTGAGAAGTAAGGAATATCAGGCCATACAATTGCAAGATACCTGCAACCATACAACAAGGTAAAAAGGCAGCCACAACATTGTGATGGAGCTTTGTTCATGTGAACCATATTATGAGCCTCCCACAATTTTTTTGAAAGCTATTCAATGCAGAACATGCTGAAAACTAGATTAAGTCCCAACTAGAATACCTAAAAATCATGACAACTAAGATGCATGCTAGGCCCCAACTAGATTAAATGATATTTGTAATGAATCTAGTTGTCTTTATTAATGCCCCAAGCTACACAAAGTCAAATGTTGGAGGCCACTTACTTTCCTGAACTGCTCACTGAAAGAACTGCATATGAGTCGTGTGGAACAGGAGTACTAATGTGCTTTTTGATCTGCTTGACTTGTAGCGGTTCAGATGACTCTCCCCTGGACCTTCCTGTTTCAGTCAAGGACCCATTACTTCCAAGAGCTGGATTTGCTGTGTTGGACAACTGAAAGGTTAGCAACTTTAATTCCCTTTCGATAATATAAACAGCCGAATGTTCTCGGCTTTCTGGTGCTGTCGGCAGGGAGGCTACAGCTGGAAGAGATCTGGCATCAAATTCACTGACAATCACACCAATATTGGTCCCAGTAGCAACAAGGTGTGGCTGTAATGGATGTGCAACCATAGAATAAACCTACAATAATAATTTCAAAGATCATAAGTACAGCTAAATAAAAGTGAAAAAGAACAAAAGAACATAAAACACTTGAACAAACTTTCTCAGCCACGTAAACATGGGATACGTGTTTTAAAGAGAGGAAAGAAATATGAAAGTGGAACCCAGAGCTTTCCTCAGTTATTTAAATTTAATAATTCTTAAAAAGACAGGGAAAGAGAGATGCAAATTTACTATTTTTAGTAAGTAAATAGACTATATCACCACTGACAATCTTTCTTCAATGTATTACAATGTTAACAACCTTATTATTAAATTAAAACATGTTCTTGAACAAAGATGAAGGAGACTGATCTTGGCTAGAAAAAGGAGTTTGTCACATATCTGTACACAAAATCAAGTTCATCATATATCAGTAAAATGTTTCTGAAATGCAGATTAACTCCTAAAAGAACGAACCTCAATTAGTGGAGCAGAGGGTAAAAAAGAAACTTCAACTTGTTAAAACAAATTTAAGAAATTTTTTCGAGGCTATTGACGAAAATCCAAGATTGTTCTTAGGCACAAATGAATGAGTAGATCTCAAAGATTTTATTCTTTTTGCTTAAAATCCTAGGTGTTAGAAGTCATGATATGGGTGGGTTGTTTTGGGTGATAGAAAGTGCTCAAGAGGAAATTATTCAAAGCAGATGTTTCTTATTGGCACACAACGCATAATATTAGAAACCCTTTGAAGATGTAAGAGAAGAAAGATGAACAGCATAATGGACTTGACTTGGTTGTATTTAGTTTGCCCTCGAAATTACAGGTGGTGTATAGGGGGGGGGGGATTGGCTTGTATAATCTGCATAGATGCTTTTTCTGTCAGCCCTACACTTTTCTTTCGTATAAACAGTGTACATGAGTCTGACCATTGCGATTCGACTGAAATTACTTGTATGTAAAAAAATATATATGCAAGAGCTCTAGGCAAATTCATTCAGAACAGGTGATCAGTATCCAGTCGGCATAGTAACACTATTATTTAGCATGGTCATGTTAAAAGTTCAGCTTACAAAACTTATCAAAAAATAAAAAGTTCTGCTTATAAGCAGATTGCTTATAAACTTCTTTATATTTGAAAAGACTAAAAGCTCAAGAAAACCCACTAAGAAGACCTGCGAGAAAATACCTTGTAGAAGAGAATTCTTGAACTACTGATTTACACATCTCTAATTAAGTAATTAGCAACAGCATGAATGATGGAGCTATTAACTATTATAAGTCTTAAAATCACCAAATGTCAAACATCAAAGTTTTCTCTCAATCAATTGAAGAAATAAAAACAAATACACCATCTAATGTTTGACAAGAAACAAAATAACGGCCAGATATTTACCCTCAGTTTCTTGTGAGATGCAAGTACTTGTGGAGGGACTAGTGAGGAGAGTTCACATAATGGCCTTGTGAGAGCTGAATAAGTAGGGTGTTCGATAGCCCTGTAAAGATATTAAACAATAATAATGAAATGGTGGAAAAAATTGTCACCTCAAGTCATAGCTTTTATAGAGTCGATATTTAAATGCGTAACACTTGTTAATAGGGAGAGTAATATGCATACCAAATATGGGAATCCTTGACACAAGTTAATATATCAAGATTGGGAGCTCGAGGGTGACACCAAGATGCCACACTGTGGCAAGCCATTCTCGGAACAGGTTTAATACGACGCAATTCCTGGAACGAGATGATTAATGAGAGAGAAAGAAAGGTTTCAGCATAGTATTTCTCATAATAAAGAAGCTATCTTTAACCTACATCAAGAACTACTAATTGATAGTACAGCACCTTAAAAGATATTGTGTCCCAGATGGCTAAAGTCTTATCCGCACCTATTGTAATGAGCTGTGGTGCACCTCCCATCACTCTAGAAAGCTCAACTGCCACAACCCCGCCATCATGTGCCTTAAGAGTATCATAAGAACATAAGCTTTCAGCAATCATAAGCTAAGGGGAAAAAAATAACTTTGAATAAAATGGACCATACATGCAGTGTCAAGCCGCATGGATGTACAAATGGTCATGCATGTAAGTCGGGCATGTTTTATGTATACAATATGGGAAAGAAAGGATAAAATAATCAAATAATGGAAGAGATTAACTTTTTCAAACAAATCATTTGTCAGATTCGAGAACTTTCTCACAGAAATTAATTTAATGGATTTGCACCAAACCAATCTTGAATTTAACAATTTAGTTGCCATTTCAGGTATTAACATCTATGTTTTGCTTTTACAGGCAAAAACTAGAAAAACATTGAGTGAAAAAAAAATAAGAAACCTTTTCACAATGTAAAGGGGACGGGGGACACCCATGTCATGGTAATTGTATTTTACTGTTACCAACTTAAGCATTTTGTATGTGTTAACAAAAATGTAATTTGTATATAGATACATAATTCTGATTCCTGATTCCAAGTATAAATACATAAGAATATTTATGTAAGTATATATACTCGTATTATCAAGGAAAGTAGACTGCTTATAACCTAGCAGATCTTATAATTGTAACAAAAAGATGACGTAGTGGAAAATTTTAATAAGAAAAAGAGTCATAATCAAAGTATAGATAGCTACTTTTAAGCTCAACTTCGGCACAAGTTCTCGTGAATCTTGACCATGGTCTGCATTCCAAAGCACAATTAAACCATCACTACCTCCGGAGACCAAAAGTGCCTGTACAAATACAAATATAACAAGAGAAAAGGTTAATGTCTTTTGGAAGGAAAAATGAAAATATGAGTATACATGCATATTTTACAATGAAATATATCATCACTATGACAATAGAAAACCAAAATCTTGAAATACAACATTGACAAAATGACAACTTTATCAGCAGTTCAACAAGTGCTTTATCCTTGAGGTAAAAGAAAAAGATTTATTGATGAAGAAAGAAGAAATTACAACACATATATACAAGAGAAAATAGGTAATATATCAAAATGTTACTAATGAACCTCGAAAGATGCATAGAACAGCCTTCTTTGTCAAGGGCATCTTATAATTTTTAATGATTTACCAAATACATAAATACTGCATTATAACTTTGCAAATTCATCTTAAATCAGCGGTTTATAAAAATATTCGTCGATTCCCAATTTATCTTAACATCTTCATCCCCACCAAAATCAATCCAATCAAAAAGCCTATCAAGTCAAAACCTCTCCCAATCCTTGATCTGTCCATACAGAGGAGATAATACATCTCAAATCTGTTTCAAACTGTATGTTAACTAATTTCAATATAAAAGATCAATCATTACAATGCTATTCAGATTCATTGGTACAGATCACAATCTATTAACAAACCACAATGATGAAAAGATATCCATTAGCTGGTAATAACATTCTTAGTAGCTTCTTGTGCTCCAAGCCAAAACTTAAGAAAGAGGTCTCTCTCTTCAATAAAATGTAAGCCTAGTTCAGATCAAGAACACCTTTCAATTGCACTTTAATTTTCTCCATGCTCCCTATGCATGACACACACACACAGAGGATATTAAGTATTTCTTTCAACTAGTGGCAAGCTTCAAGTTTTTTATATAAGGTGCAAACTAGCTGGCTAATATATTTATTTTTTTGATGGGGACGAAAGTTTTGGGACGAAGGATAAATATCACAAAGATAATTCTCACACAAAAATCAATCAATTCTAATTATTCAACGTATCAAAATAATGAAGTACATCACTATTTATAATACTCCTAGACAACCTTCCTAATCTAACTAGGACTAATAAGATAACTGCAAACTAAACAACTTCTAATTCATGGGCTTCCAAAGCCTTTTATACTGTTCTAACCAACTTGCATGAGCTCGTTCTATATCAATTCTCCCCCGTTGAAAAAACTCAACTCCATCAAGAACAATCACGTCGGATCACCAAGGAAGTCTTTGTAAGCTTCAAATTTGGTATGTTGAGAGCACAAATAAGAGTTAATTTGGTATTGATTTTGATAATCGAATAGATATTAGCATGAGTATCATGTTGCGCATGACGATCCCATAGCCATTTACGTCCTAAGATAATGTGACAAACCTTAAGGTGTAGAACATTACACATAACGGTATCCTTAAGCTTGCCTACGGAAAATGTAACCAAACACATCTGGGTAACCCGCAACCTTGTATTGGTAACCCATGTAGCATCATACGGCTCCGGGTGAGGCTCAACTTTTAATCCAAATAACATCCGTACAACTCCCAGTATCAATCACAAGAGAGCACACATGTCCCGCACATGACTCTCGTCTGAAAAATTCGCCCACGATGGATTTTAGGATTATCCTTATGTTTCTGAGCAGCAAGTAAAGGTCGAAGACACCTAAACATCCTTCCAAATCAGCATCAACTTCTAAATATTGCTCATTGGGCTCATATTCGTCGTCTATCGACTTGCAAACCTCTTCGATTAAGTCATCTTCCCCGCACTCTTTGTCAATAATAGCAAGTTGCCTAGAAGGAGAAGAGACAACATTCATCTTCGGGAAAAGACACTCAAAAGACATATGACCAAAACCACAACCGTTATAGCACCTAAACGTATGGTTGTTGCTAGCATTAGAAGAACCTGGGGTATGATTAGGCCTACTAGTAGTTGAAGGGCTTGCTGATGATCTTTCCACTAGCTTATTTAAAATAGGCCCCACAAAAGTACGCTCTCTCCGAGTTTGGATTTGTATTGGAGGCCTAACAAAATTCCTTTTTAAATTATTATCTACTTTGATGGCAACTTGAACAACATCATCCAAGAGCAAGAGTTTACCTAAAACTACACCATCTGCAATCTCCAGATTTAATCCTCGATGGGACATGGAGATTAAAACTTCTTTCAACCCAAGGGAATTCAGACCGTGTAACCAAACTGTAGAACGTTGAAGTATACTCGGCTACAGATTTATTTCCTTGTACCAACTCAGTTAACTGCAAATATGCTCGTTGCTTATAATCTAAGGGTACAAAACGTCGTGTCAATGCAGCTTTCATATTTTCTCATCTTCTCGCAGTTTCATATAAATTTCGCTCATGTTTATCCCAACAAATACAAGTTGTTCCTTTCAACTTCGCTTTAGCAAAGAAAAGTTTACTTTCATCGAATAATTCATTCCAACGAAAAAAGCTCTTCAAACTATGAATCCAATCGAATAATGTTTCCGGACCATTATCGACATTGAAGTCTCCAACATCTAATTTCGCTCCTCTATCCAATACATTCATCTTAAGATCTGGAACATGAGGATTAACCGTGGATTAAGGTCATGTTGTTGTAGTCTAAGATGATTAAGATCCTAGATGGGGTTTTCAAAATTCTTATGAACATTTTCTTGTCCCTTATCTACGCGTTCCGTGAGTACATCAATTTTTACTGTAAGTGTTGTAATAGAAGCATGAACATTTGTTGCATTTGCAGTAAGTGTTGTGATTGAATCTTCAATCCTTTTGAGACACTCATCTTGTTGTAACATATAAGCATTGATGAGCGGGTAATATATCATGAATTGAGTATTTTTAGGATTGATATATGTTAGTTTTTGAATATTTTATGACATTTTTATTTGCTTAGTGGTTATTTTGCAGGTTAGAGCAAAACAGGGGTAAATCAAGACTTTTGGCATCATTAATGGCACAATTGTAATTTTCCAGCAGAAGGATAGCGTCGGGGTACTGTAGGTCAGTACAACCCAATGTCGGGGCGCTGGCCATCAAAGAAAGTTGATGGATTTGTGCAAGGCAAAGAGAACAGGGCCAAATTCCTATTCGGACAAGGATTCTATTCAAAGCTGACTTGGAGGAGACATAAAGCTATAAAAGGAGAGGGGCTTACTATGAGAAACGATACAGAGAGATTGACTTGGAAAGCTGACAAGAAAAGATTGAAGCTTCCAAAACATCACAAGGAGTTCAGGCTGAAGACTAGAAGACTGAAGATCCTTACAGAGTTTTTCTTTTCTTCCTTATTTAGTTTTGTAATTTATTTGTGATGGCTTGCGTGGGATTTTTGGTTTTAATTTTCAGTATGAACTAATTTTACAATTAAGACTGCAATTGAACCTTTTATGCCTATGAATTAATTATCAATTGAAGTCCAATTATTTATTCAAATTGAGTTGTTTACCATATTTTGTGCTTATTGATTAATTGTCTTGCCAATGATTAGCGTGATACCGTAGATGAATTCCGAAGATGAAATCTAGGGTTAGCTCTGAATATGATAGCATGTATTCTTAATTGTTTGCATGTGATGAAAAATTAGGGTTGTGAATTGAATAGAAATATCTCTTCTAACTGCATGTAACTTTTGGGAATTGATACTTAATGAATTTGATTCTTTTGTTTTACATAGGGATATCGTAAGATTAATTGAATTAAATAATTTTATTTGTACCTTGGGAAAGGGTTTATAAATAATCATGAATTCCTGTTAACAACTCATTGGTTTTAATAATTGGATAAATTAGATAATTGATTTATATTGCATAATTAGAGATATTGTAGTCTTAAGCTTTTATATCTGAAATCAATCTTTGTGCTAAATTCACTCTTAGTTTAATTTAATTTATTTTTAATTAACAATCTTAAATTTCGGTAATTTAAATAAAATTGGATTGATATAAAACTAGTAGTTAGGATTTATTAGATAGAGATTCTTGTGGGTTCGACACTATCTTATCATTATATTATTTGTTGACCGTGTATACTTGCACGTATTTATTGATTGTGAAATCTACCGACTACCAACAAGCATCAAGCTTGGCATTGATTTCTCCGGCATTTACCATGGTTCCTGCAAATAAAAATATACTTTTTTTAACCTTGTTGTAGGAGCTTAAGTGCAGAAAAGATAAAGAAACAGAGATTGAACTAAAACTAATGAAACTTCAGGGGCTAGAATTGAAGAAGATGAAAGTACAGGAACTGATACGTAAAATTTTCAGAGGGTATTTTAAAATTTAAGCAAACTTGAGAGACTAAACTAGAAAACTATAAAAACTTTTGGGTAACTAAGAGTAAATACAAAGAGATATTTAGAAATCAGATTGAGGCTAGTCTTTTTTTTCCCTTACCACGGAGCAGCAAAGAAGGAAGGCTATATTAGAAGATAGATGAAGATGACAATAGCGGTGAGATGCAACAGAAAAGATGGCGAGGTGCAACGACAGTGAGTTTTCACTTCTTCTCTTTTAGTTTTTCATTTCCTTCTTCTTCTACCTTCCTTTTTGTTGGTCTGTTTCGAAACTAGAAAGGTGGAATGCAATCTAGGATTCCTTGATTTGGATGGAAGCTGAAATTTGGGGATTATAAAGGTTAGTGATGGTAGTACATTGTAAGGAATGATGTGATGTTACATTTTGAGCTTGGGAGATGGTTTACGGTTCTAATAAGTCTTCGTTTGGATGGAAATTTTTTTATGATGATGATGGGACAATTGATTTTGGCACAGAGGCATGGGCGGCAGAAGGTGATTTGGGGTTGGGTTCTGATACCAAAAATGATGAGGACGGAAGTTTTGGAATGAAGGATAAATATCACAAAGATAATTCTCACACAAAAATAAATCAATTCTAATTATTCAATGTATAAAAATAATGAAATACATCACTATTTATAATACTCCTACACAACCTTCCTAACCTAACTAGGACTCTAATAAGATAACTATAAATTAAATAAGATAACTGCAAACTAAACAACTTCTAATTCATGGGCTTTCAAAGCCTCTTATATTGTTCTAACCAACTTTCACAGGCTCGTCATACATCAATTTTTGAGTTCCAAAATCAAAATAAATGCGAAAAGAATCAAATTATGAAATTTTGGAGAAAATTGAAACAAATCCTAGCCACATAGGTATCTTTAAGTCCTCATTCTTAAAACGCACTAAAAATATACACATTTACTCAGCCAAGTTAATAAAATAAGAACTTTAATTCAAGAGGAAACCAATAATTACCTCACCGGAAGAAGCTATAAAGGTCATCAAACAAGATATTGATTTTTTATGACCTCCCGTGTACCTTCTAACAAGCTGCAAGGTAACAAGTATTGTCACATAATGCATGCAAAATCAAAGGTTTATATACCATTTATACAAAAGTCTCAAACCTTCCATGTTATCATTGAAAGAACTCTAATTACACCATCTGATCCACCAAAAGCCACCAGTGGACCATCACCAACAGCTGACCTAGAGAGAAATTCCATACTGCAAGGGAAAATAATGGCATTATTAATGCACCAAAGCATACATGAGAAGCATGTCGATATTTCATTCGAAATAATTCTCTCGTTTGTCTGCTTCAATAGTTTTGTTTGAAACAATGAGTAAGCCCTTCTTATTTCAGTGAACTTTACACATGACCAGTTCCAGGGGAAAAAATCACATCCAAAAGTACACAATGTCTGCTTCCCAAATGTGGTTTTTACTTTTTTTAGATTTACTTTTTACCAAAGCACTTCAATAAATAAGTGGTATTGATAGGACATAATCAGTTCACAGATGAAAAGTATAAGTTTAGTTTTGCAACTTCACATTTTTCAATGGGTCAACTCATCCCATGTTGATGCATTATCATATATCACCAAATATTTTTCCTTCTTGCATGATCCTCACGTAAGGATTTTCTAAGGAAAAGGAAAGAGTATTGAGACTCTCTCTTATGTTTAACTTTCTATATTACCCTCACCCGTTAGCCCAGACCCTGACCCCTTACCTGTTACGCCGTTACCCCTCACCCTCTATTCTCATCGCCTTATTGGGTTCGGTCAGAGACTACCTCGTATGTATACTGAACTCAGAAGCCTTATTTAATGTTCAGGGTACATAGGGAGATTTTTCATTGATTTTTTTTTGTACATAGGGAGATTTTTCATTGATTTTTTTTGTCTTTGTTGCTGTTCTTGTCACTCTCTTTTTAGATGACTCTAGGCATATTAAGTATTAACTTCTCTCTTACTATTTTTTTAATCTTCCAAACTTCTTTAATTATTAGAAATTAAAAGATAATTGGGAAGAACCAAGATTGTGTAATGACATAAGCTGCTTAAAGCATAAACAGTAGAATGTAGAACACGCGACACATCCACACAGTATAGTGGACATGAACATGCTGGAATACATAATAATATGATGCACTTTGTACATGTCTGATGTCTCAAAAAACAACATAAGAATTAAAACAAGCTGGCAACAGCATAAACTAAGTGTTTAATTTTATTTTATTTTTTGTGATTACTAAGAGATGAATCAGATTATATATTGCAAGGGAATCTAGCAGCAGTTAACCATTAACATAAAGACCTGAGAAATTCAGAGTTGAAAAAATTAAATGTTTTTTAAGAAATTACGCACATTGCTTTTAATGCTTCCAATATATCTAGCAAATGGAAGTATAGATATAGAGACTTGCCAGAGAAGTGATTTGTTGTCAAGGTCTTGCTTAGGTACATCGCGGCCACGCATAGTCACCAAGTCCAAAAATATGGCCTTGCTTTCACAACAGATGACAAGAAAATGTCTTCCTTTTGTTGATGGAGCAGGAGAACTCAAGGTTGAAGTGACATTATTGACTGCTGATGGGGCCTCGGCAGCAGCAGACCGGTTACGCCAAAGTTGCCAAAATCGCACGTCGTCATCATAAAAGCTAACCTGCTTAACACTTGAACCATATTCACCGATCATGGGTTCAGGTTACATCAAGAAGCAACTAAAGCTAGGAAAGTTATGGGAAAGCATATAAATGAGTCCAATACCTCCCACCCCGTATGGCTTCTGTAGGTTTTCCTCTAGGTTCTAGCACAAAAGAAATATTTATCAGATAATATCCAAAATATATATAAGAAAAATTTTCTTAGAAAGGTACATTACTAAAACAGCACAATGCTCGCATACTTGGGTTCACCCCATTTTGCCACTTGTATTGGATTTTCTTAGTTACTTGTCAAAGAAAAGGTACAATACTATAGCAATATAAACATCCATTTTTGTCCACATAAAATAGGAAAGTGTATATACTTCAAATGAAATAAATTTTAAACTAACATTTTAAGTTGAAAATTTTACAAGATAAATCCAGGATTGGTTACTTTTTTATTTAATTTTGAATACACCATGTGATTTCACAAATACTTGCAATTTCCTTACACTCTACTAAGTAGTTCCAAAAACATACTTTGCAACTTATCAGCTAATAGTTCTAATCTAAATTGTTTTTGTGTGCTAAAAAATAGTGTTTCCAATTAACAAAAAAATAATACCTGATTCACCCTCAGCAAGCTTCTCCAATTTGGCTCCAACCAAACGTCTCTCATCAACCCCTCCAGCTTTCAGCTCATAAATCACCTGATAACCAAAAAAAACAAAACAATTTCAACTAAATCACAGTATGTACATATTCATGTATGTATATATTATGCAAAATTGAATACCTGGCGATGCTCCCAATTCCAAACGGAAACATGATCGGAGGCATCGGCGGTGACAAGCCACGGATGAGTTGGGTGCAATTGAATCTTCACGATCTTATCATTCGTCGGACGAAAAGCTCTCAACCGCAACATTTGTCACTTTCTTAGATTTCAACCAGGCACCAGCAATGCTATGAAATTTGGATCTGAGATAATATAAAGTACTTCGCTCTTCTTTCAATGAACACTGTGAAGATTCAAACTGGAACTTTGCTTTGTAGGCACCTGATTTCGACGCATTTCAATCGATCTGATAGTCGGATTGGAGGAATTTCAGCGGGAGTCAAATATTTGGGTCCTTGACGAATATGTGGAGAATTTGTGGGCTAGATTTTGGGTTTCTTTTTTTTTCCTTCTTCTTTTTGTTGTTGCAAGGAGCACGGCAGCAAGAAGTTAGACTTTAGTTCGTACCATTTGCTAAATATACCATAATAATATTACGAGTTTAGTCATTAGAATTGTTTAAAATTTAAATTTGATAATTGTTTTTGTTTATAATTAATTTTGAAAAAAAAAACAGTTTGTGTTTAGTAAATAAAAAATACTTAAATTAATAAAAAGTAAAAAGTGTTTGGCAAAATATAAATACTTATTACTAAAAATATTATTTTGAGTAAAAAGGGATAATGGGAGGAATTATTGAAATAATTAATAATATATTTGATCAAACCTGATTATTAGATTTGAAAGAAAATTAGTTATTGGAGATCCATTAGAGATGCATGCACCTAAAATATATACCAAAGAAATATTTGGGCATCTTCAAATTAAACCGATAAAATTACACAAGTTAACTTCTAAAAAAGTGCATGTCAACAAATTATTTGATGTTCAAAGTGATGGTTCTCGAATCTGGCCGCGGGTATTTCACATCCGTGCAATATATAGATACGAAATGTAATGGCAGATTATTTGAACATTATGGTATTATATGTCGCCACATTCTCAGGCTACTGACTTCAAAAATAACTTGGTTGAGATTTCTAAAGAATTGATACACAAGCGATGGACTCAAGATGCTAATAAAATCAGCTGTGTTGTCCCGTACATTCCCACCTTGATCACATATTATTATGAGACACAAACCGGTCGGTTCAATCATTTAGCCAAACAATATATATTACAAAATATATTATTGATTAAGCTTTAATTATTAATTTTATTTCAGATAGTAGATATTCGGTTAGAAAAAAATATCACTTATATATGTTAGCATTAAAAACAAAAAACTATTATGGTAACTTATTAATGTACAATAATTTTATGTCAAAAGATAGGAAATAAAAACTAAATATTAAATTAAAAAAAATATAATAAGTTAAATTAAAATTTAAAAAAATATATTTTATAACGATTATATATATAGAATAAATAAGGAATTAAAAATAATTTATTTAAAAAATAAACCTGTATTTCGCACGGAAGCATTTAGCTATAAATAATATAAAATGACAAAATATCATCAAATTTGTCATCATAATTTCCTTAAATCTTATCAATATTAAACTAACAATTCATTATATTTAATATTAATACGAAATAAAAATATATTATTAATATTCCCAAATATTCCAAATGAGACTATTTGTGTAATAGAGAGAATAATTTTATTATTTTTTTCGCATTATTTTTTAATATTTTCACCCGTAAAACCCACAATTACTATTTAAAAAATCAAAATAAACTCTTTTTGTGGAACTCAATCAAGTAGTACTTTTCAAAGCTTCTTTTTTTTTAAGTCCATGTTCAAATATTTGAAATACGCAATTCAAAATGCTTATAAATCTGTATTATTAAAGCTACGTGTTATGTAAGAACTAGATAGCCGAAAAAAATATATATAATCTTTTCCTGGGTATAATGATGTAATTTAGGATTATTAATCTACCATATGTTGATTTTAGAATGAGGTTCCAAAAATAAATTATTTTTGAAAATAATTTGTACGGTGACTTTTTTTAGACCGATTACATGTGATGATTAGACATCAGTTAGGTAATTTAAAATGGACAGTTTATTGAGACAATCTATAAAAATAAATTGCAATAAATAATTATAATTATATAATATTTATATTATGTAAATACATCTTAACAGCTTTATATATAATTCAGAAAGAGGGTAAAGTTGTTTGATAAAATTTTATTTGTAAATCCAAATGATTAAGAGCTGTCTTAAAGTTATATAAAGTTATTTAATTTATTAAAATATACTAACTATACAAATTTTAATTATTCAGTTTTATCAAACAGCGCAAAATCTTTTGCCATATTATTTGCCTTCTCTTGTATGCAAATACAAACCAATTAAATGTGCATGCACATATATATTATACGAACGAATAGACCAAAGCTAGCTTGGCTTTGGCTACTTAATTCTTTGCTTCACAATCTCTCTTTTGAACGTACATATATTCTTTTCCTTCTCTTCTACATATGCCATCTATCTATGTATCCCATGTTGAACAACACCCTTCCTTTTTCCTACCTATGTTTTATAAACCAACCTTGCATCAACTTAATTCATTTTTGGGACGTACATTAATTAATTTCCATATTTACATCAACCTACGGTGGCAGAAAATGGCGGCGGAATCACGATCTTTGGAATACACGCCGACATGGGTAATCGCCGTTGTCTGTTCCATCATTGTGCTCATTTCTTTGTTGGCCGAGCGCGGCCTTCATCGGCTTGGAAAGGTACTGCAAAATTGGAAATTTCTCTAGCCCTGCATGCTACCATCAATTTAGTTTTTGTTACTTTACTTTTTATCGTATAGTGTTTGATTGTATCTTAATGCATCTTAACAAGCTACCTCTTAATACATTTTAACAAACCGCATTTTTGTATTAAGAGGGTCCTCTGAATAGTTTAGACTCATATTTGTCTCTTAACTATTCAGATGACCTCTTAATATAAAAATATTGGTTGTTAAAATGTATTAAGAGGTGAGTTGTTAAGATATAATCAAATACCATCGATTACATGGAATTGAATGTAAAATTGTCGTGTCGATTTTTTACTGTAAAATAAAGTGTCTGCATGCATAATCCTTGTCCAAGTGTTTATTGTCGGACATTCGCATACTTTTCTAAATAAATTGAAGAGCCAATGTAACATAGAGGCTGAGTGAATAATTCGGATAGAAAAATAAAATAATTTTTTTATAGGAGGGGGTGTCTTATTTCTTAATTAACTATGTTTCTTTTGGCTTAATTATTTTTTGTTTAGTTCTTAAAGCATAAAGAACAAGATGCCCTATACGAGGCTGTGCAGAAATTAAAAGAAGGTTTATTTTCTTCTTTTTATTTGCTTTCTCTCTTCATACATGCATGACGTACTTCATTCTCTCTGTTTATTCATTATGCAGAAACACACACACAGATATATATGGGTTATATGTATATACACAGCTTAGTAGTACACAGGCGCACGGTTTTTTTAGGCTATAGCGATGGTTCACCCGTCGCGATAGACTAGAATAGCTATAGCGACAGGTGAACCATCGCTATAGCTCAAAAAAATCGTCGTCATAGGCGACTGTGTATTACACAAACCGTGTATATACATTTATATATATATATATGTGTGTGTGTATGTCTGTGTGTGTTTTATAAATAGGTGTTAAAAACTTGAAAGAATATCAAGAATAATTTTTTTGACATTTTTAATTTTAAATTTAATATTGGAAACAAAGTACTCGAACAAATTCGAAACCTATATATATATAAGACTATAAAATAAATTTAAATATATAAAACAAAAAATCAAATTTAGTGAAATATGAAGTTTTGGACGCGGGAATAGACCAAGTACTCTTATCTGAGTATATATTTTCAATATTTTTAATTTAAGCATTACGATTATGTATTTTTGGAGATCAATTAATCTCACTCACTATATATATACTCACATTAATTAATTAATTTTGCTTATTTATTATTTATATAACAGAGTTGATGCTTTTGGGATTTATTTCCCTACTACTGACGGTGTCTCAAGGACCAATAAGCAATATGTGCATCTCTCCTCATCTTGCATCTATCATGCTCCCATGCAAGCTGTCTTCTGATGATGGTGATGCTTCATCTGCTGCTTCTCAACACTTTTACTCTCACCATTCTATAAACAATGGCCGCCGGCTTCTGTCTGAATCCAATGAATCAGAATATTGTGCACGTAAGGTATAAATATATATAACGAATCGGCTATAGTTTTTTGTCGCTATAGCATAGAAAACCGTCACTATAACATGCTATATATAAGGCAACAGTTTGAACTGCCTCTATAGTCCAGTCCTATATATATATATATATATATATATATATATATATATATATATATATATATATACACACGGTCCTTTTCTCCAATGAATCTTAAACAGCGAACCAAAAATCTAAAGTATAGTCATAGATAGATAAATGATAAATTAATTAATGTAACATTTTCATTAATTAGCATGATCAAATTATTATCTCCACAGGGAAAGGTTCCACTATTTTCCAGAGAAGCTATACATCAGCTACACATTTTCATTTTTGTATTGGCAGTTGTTCATGTCATCTTCTGTGCCACAACCATGGTTCTTGGAGGCTTGAAAGTAACGTTTCTATTTCTTTTACCTTAAATTGTTTTTTTTTTAATTAAAAACGAAATATCTTAATCCTATATATCTATCTACTTGTACATAGATTCGACAGTGGAAGGGCTGGGAGGATTCAGTTAGGGATAAGATATCCACGTCATCAGTAAACGGTATAAACATTTTTTTTCTTCTTTTATTCGTTCCAAAAATAAGAGTCTCATTTGACTTATTAAAATTTCTTATAGATATTTTATAGTTTAAGTAGGACGTACTGGTAAATTTTAATTATTAACAAATTTTAGTCGTTAAATTTTATAGCGAAGAAAAATTCTACTATATATTTTGTATGTTATTAGCAAATCTTAATCTATCTAACAAAATACAACTGATTTTGAATTTTTCGATCATCTTAATTAATTATCTGGGCCGTCCAAAGTTTGGGATAAATCCCACCGTCCATATAGTACCGGAGGCACGGGACACAGCTAGTATAAAGATATAACTGAAGAAAGTCAAATGGGACTTTCATTTATGAAAATGAGATTTTAAAGATGCCTTGTTTAATTAATTCCTTTCTTTGAGCTAATTATTATGACAAAACTTAATTACATGTAGATGTAACTCCTGAGATTCAACACCAGCATCATCATCAATTTGCCATAGATCATGCATTTGGGTATTGGAGAAAGTATCGTCCTATCGGTTGGATGGTGAGTTTTCATACCAAGAGGATATAATTCATGCTCCTTTCTTTTGATTTTTTTTTTTAAAAAAAAAGTTTTTCAATTTAAGTTGTATAATTCATTTATTTTTTAAAATAATAAGCTGTTAGTTTAGTAAATGAAATTGTGAACCGGGAGCCCGCGCTGAACAAAACACTATTGATACAAATGTTTGAAACTCAAGTTTAACTCCAAAAGCTTGAGCCATTACATAGGTTTCGGGTCCATTCAAATATATTACTACTTCGTTTCTCGTTTATTATAACTCGGATTTGAAAATCCAACTCAGTTGTGAATTTTGGTAATATTGCAGAGATCATTCTTCAAACAGTTTTATGGGTCAGTGACCAAGTCAGATTACATTGCACTGCGATCAGGATTTATAAAGGTAATGTATATATAGTTTGAATCATATATCAGTTTTTTGTTTTTTCAATTCTTCCCTTAAAATTCTAATTAATTAGATTTTCAATAGGAGCATTGTCCTTCAATGCCTAAATTTAATTTTCACAAGTACATGTTGCGGACACTGGAGTATGACTTCAAACAAATGGTTGGCATAAGGTAGTAGTAAGTCTGACCCCATACCCATAAAATTTATTTTTGGTCGTCTTTTTATGCTTATGGTTTTTAATTTATATTATGCATGCAGTTGGTACTTATGGCTCTTTGTTGTGCTCTTTTTGCTGCTTAATCTTGCAGGTACCTTCTTTTCCATTCTTTTTCTTTTTATTTATATCTATATCAACCAAACCAATCAATTGCACTACTTACTTGTTCATTTCATGTTTCTATATATGATCTATGGCTCAAATTAAATTAAATTATATTGCAGGATGGCACACATACTTTTGGCTAGCCTTTCTTCCTCTAATTGTAAGTTACTTGTAGTTGGCAACTTAACTTGTATATAAGTTGAAGTTGGTTAACAAGATGACATGATAAAATGAGTGTTGATTAAAATCATGGCAGCTTCTACTTCTGGTGGGTGCTCACTTAGAACATGTTATAACTCGGTTAGCCAGAGACGTTGCAGAGAGAATAATAATAGGGGGAGGGGGCGACGGCGGCAGCTCAGTAACAGTGAAACCTTCTGATGATCATTTTTTCTTCCGTCGTCCTAAAATTATTCTTTACTTGATTCATTTCATTTTATTTCAAAATTCCTTTGAAATCGCCTTCTTTGTTTGGATTTGGGTAAGTAAAGTAAATCATTTACACACCTCAATTTCTAATTACTAATTATTACTGCATAAAAATAAACTTCTACTCCCCCTCCCCCAGACATCATACGGATTCCGATCATGTATAATGGAAAAGCTTGGTTTTATCATCCCCAGACTTGTCGTAGGGTAATTATATCTATCGTCCACTCCAATATTATTAATGTCAATGTTATTAGACTACTACTCATTCTTGATTTCTGCAGATTTATTGTTCAAGTGCTTTGCAGTTATAGCACTTTACCTTTATACGCTCTTGTGACTCAGGTACAGATTCAATTTTATTTTACTATGTACATATACATGTACATGTACGTACCCACAAATTCATTCCTTTTTTGGTAATTTGATGTAGATGGGCAGCCAGTTTAAACAAGGCATATTTAATGAGAATGTGCAGTCTCTTGTCGATGTATGGCGGGGTGATCATTCAAGGGGAAGAAGGCTCAAGAGTAGACCTCCGTCCGGTGCAGATAGTGTTTATGTCGATGAACAAGAATTAACGGTTGTTTATCAAGGAACTGTTTCCTCTCCCTCTCCCGAGATGTCTTCTCCATAGAGGATGGACGATGGATTTGTTTGATTCTTTGCTTTCTCATAAGCAAATTGTAATCGATAACATTTAGTTTACCAAATTTCTCACCAACAAATAACAATGAATATCACTTTTAACTCATTTCAAGCTTTGGTATTACAAATACTATTTCTCCCTTTCTTTCTTTCTTTCTTTCTTTCTTTCTTTTTATCTAGTTACAATCAAGGGACCTAAAAACAATCCCTCACGAGATCCAATTATCTACAAGCTAGCTAACCATCTATGTCAAATTTAGGCTACGACAGTGACGACGGAAACCCAAGAAGCTTTGGCCTTTCAAGTGGAAGCTTTACCATTTCGGCGGCAGTGCGATGTTCCGCCACAGAAGCTTCTTCTCGAATTCTCTCTGCACTCTCAAGTTCGTTTAGAGTTCTTTTTGCATAAATGGTGAATGCAACTGTAGTGATGATAGCAATTATCAATGAAATAATGTTGTATATGATTTCCACTAGAGTCAAGTGATGGTTCCCATACTGAACATCTGCCAATGTCCTTATCAACCGTCCGCTGTGCATAATAATGGAACCAAATAAGAACAAGAGTATACTACGTAAGCACAATTACTTTTATCAGTTTCTAGTTTTAATTACCTAATAGAATGAACACACCCATATCTAACAGTAGTTATCCCATAAAATAAAATGTAGAGGTCTCAAAATACATAATTCAATCAGACTGAGAAGTGAACTGCATCGGTGAGGAAGTGTTTTCTCATAAGAAACAACTGAATAAGAGAAACAGCACCAAAGGAGGAAAAGAAGAGAACTAAAAGAGGACAAAGAATTAAAAGAAGATTTTCAAAAAGGCTTTTAATAATTTAATTAATATTATAAGGGATTTATTAAACTTTCCCCAATAATCTCTCTCTTATTAGAACCAGAGAAGCATCAATTTTATCAAGGAAAAACAATAGAGTAAACTGACCTGTAGATGTAAATGAAAGCTTCGGGAACCATTCCTGCGACTGATCCCCATAAATAGGGCCAAAATCGCATACTTGTCACTACTATTGCATAGTTGAAAATGGTGTATGGAAATGGTGAAACCCTAAATAGCGCAACCACCTGAAATTGATGTAACCAGCTCCCTTCCCCAGCTAGTCTTATCATAGCAGCTTTTTGTGGCCATCTCTTTAACCATTGCTGCACATAATAAGCAACAGATACTAAAAATAAGGGGAAATAAATAAGAGAGAATGAATAAGAGGTGAATGTACGTATCACCAATTTCACTGGGGTCTTACATGAATTCGTTCTCGAAACAGTAAACCAATCATATACGGCAGAATCATCCCAATAGTTGTACCGACCATGATTATGACAAAGCCAAGACCATACCCAAAAATCATCCCGGCCAGCCACATGGAAGGACCAGAAGGGATAAAGAACACAGGAAAAAGTGCCAGAGAGGTAACAAGTACGAGTGCAAGAACTGGACGACCAAAAGCAGTGGCTTCCCATTGCAAGATTGGAACAAGAACCTACAAGAAAATTGATGAAGCAAAGGTGTAGTGAGTGGAACATTGGTAAAGCTATATTAATAATGCTATATACAGCACAATTAGGAAAGTAATTAGAATACTATGTTTGTCCCAAATTAGTTGTCCCATTTTTTTAAGTAATTAGAATACTATGTCTGTCCTAAATTAGTTGTCCCGTTTTTTAAATATGAACGGTATGCATTTTAAGACGGTCATTACAAGAACAGTACATAGTCAGTAATTTAAACGCTGGACAGCTGGAGTGCTTTTAGCATTTTGTTCTTCTACCTGTGCTTATGCTCGTGTACATGATTTTGAAGTGGTAATGCCCCATTGATTGGCACTGTAGTGAATAGGCAAGTACTAATTAACAAGAAAAAGGTTATGAAATGTGGTTTATGGATGAAGCCTAAATCTCAGACCTAAATACCTAATCACATCTATAGGAACTTGGTTCAAAATAAAATAGTATAACAAATGCAAAAGTAAGGTGTGAGCTAAGTATAATTACTTACCTTTTCAAAAAGAAATGGCACTCCCCATTTCAAGAAAATAAGTAGAGCTATTATAGTAATTAAGCACAATATTATGGCCTTGATCCACCAGATAAAAGGCCTAGCTCTTGGTTCTGGTTGAGGTTGTAAGATATCAGCATCAACTATTCTTGGTTCACTGGATATAACCAGCCTTACGTATTCACTGTCTTCCCTCACTTGATTACCAGCATGTGTAGTGTGTTTTCCTAATTCCGTAGAGTCAGGCATCTTCTTTGAGACACCTGAAATCTATCCAATAAAGAGAGATATAGTGAAGAATAAACAAAATATAAGTTACTAAGTCATCAATCACTCAAATTCAAGAAGACAAGCAAAACACAAGATCAATGGAGGATTCTGAGTAAGAAACCCATTTTTTTCATACCAGGAAGTGTATACAGGTTAGAAACTTATGCAGCAGTTTAAGCTCAACAAAGATAATGTTTCTTCCTAAATCATGAAATGCCTAAGAACAATTTCATACCTATAACAAGGTTTACATATGATGGTCAATGAGAAATCTCAAACCAGAAAATTGCCAGGTAGGGTCCCTATTTTGTCCATTTAATATTTATCAAATAAAAATAATTTCTGCACCAATATCATTATAAATTCATTTGACGCGGAAAGAAAGAAAAAGCTCAAGTATTTGAATTTTTTTTTCTCTTAAACTAATTGTAGATATTAAGCACAGATTTCTATCAAGACAAAAACTCCATTCATTTTTCGAACTACCAAGTAAACCGTACTTTGAAAAGAGCATACTCTTATAAGTTCAGCCTATCACGTGCTAATTTTTTTTTTTCGCGGTATGCATTGGGTGGGTAAATCCCAGACCCCAAAATGGATCTATGGAATTTTGAACTCGTGCCCAATACTTAGTAGAGCCACTTATCATGATGCCACTATCACTATAGCAATCCTTGGTTTTCACACTTACATTTCTCCAACAACTGAATCACACAATATATGATTATTATGCATAACATATCTATAATTCCAAAATGGGTCCTAAATCTGCATAAGTAGTGCTGTGAATGTTTGGGCTGATGCATCGTAGTAAACCTTTTGGCCATTTGATCTTTCTCCTCTGCAAAGACCATTCATTATTAGTTTTAAAATTTTATTTAAGTGGATATTGAAATTAAACATAGACAATTATTATGCATGAAATGCATGTTTGCTGGAAAAAGAGATGCAGAACATACAGTTCATCATAAATAGCCTAAAGGTTACATAGCGAAAGCAGACTCGACAAGGTAGCATAGGAGGAAAAGCCAAAGCCACACTAACCACACTAAATTAGTCATGAGTAGGAGGAAATCTAATCACTACTCACATAAGCATCATGTAGGAAAGATGCCCACCTCTTAAGTTTTAAAACCAAGCAGTATGTACAACTTATGCAAATTCTACACACTTTAATTACTATTTGACATGCTCTAACCCTATGAGTAGTTATTTAAACTTATCACCAACAGGTAAACACTTTGTTTGATTCATGGCATAATAAATTGAAGCAGTGAAACCTAGTGTTCAGATACAAACTACTGAAGAATGAACAGCCGAAAAAGTTATATGAATGTGTCAACTGAAACAGAGCTGAATATTACATTTGCAGAGTGATTAGAGCTCAACCCCAATGCTTTCAGTTTGATTGTCCCAAGAGCAAGACCATGCATTAAGCAGGCCCCGAAACATCCAACAGTTGATAATATATCCAATCCTAAGCCATTTTAAGCATTGGTGAGTGTATTGACTTTCACCCAGCACAAGAATGTGTTTCTTCAATGGTTACAGAGATTAATTCCAAAAAAGATTTATTTCAAGGTTGTAGCCAAGATTGATTCAAGAACTACCAGAGTCAACTATTTAGCTAGCTCTTCTAAAGTCTTGTTTCCAGTCCAGCAAAAAAAGAAATAGTTAAAAAAAATTGAGAGGCTACAGAGGAATCCTCTAAAGAATTCAAGTTTATCACTAAATACAAAAAAAAAACCCAAAAATAATATCTCTAGCAATAACATGATTCGCAAAAAAGAAAGTCAGTAAAAACAGATTTTCGGTTGCACATGACCAAAAAACTCATCACCCTTCAATTTACTAAAATTTCGTTTACTCGGCTTCTGGGTATAAAGCATACAATTAATAATATCTACAACCCTTTTCTTGCTTTTCATTTTCCACCCTTTCGAGAATCCTCCAAAATGGAAAATCAATAGTCTAACTTTTAGGCTTCTAGCCCATGAGTGTAATTACACAATAGAGCTAATAAACTGCAAAGGGTATCCACAAATTTGACAAAATCCGATCAAATCAAGCCTTAATATACTAATTACATAGATAGAGAGCTAGGGTTTTTAGGGTTTTGATTGAGTACTTACAATACGTGCGTCAGTCTCCGGCGTAGGTCGCCTGAGCTCCGGAAAATTCCAACTCTATCTCACTCTATAATTCAATCAGTTGGAGAATTGGTTAGTGGAGAAATGATTGAAGCGAAGAGAAGAGTATTGGCTTTGCTGTGAAAACCAAAATGTCGCGTGAAAACTGTCTGCCTACTGTACCTAACCTCTTACTTTTCTTATACTCCATTAATTAATCCTTTTGTCCCAAAATTAATTGTTTCTATTTTATTCTTTCATCCCATAATATATGATATTTAAAAATTATGCATAATAATTAAAAAAATAATTAAAAAATATTAAATATAATATAAATTATCTATACTCTATAATACCCTTAAATTCTTATTTATTATTATACTTATCTCGTACTCTCTCTCATATGTAACGTTTTCCCATAAAGAGTAATTTTAGAAAGATTGTAATTAATACTCTTAGATTATGTAAAATCATAAATAATTTGGGACAAATAAAATCATCTAAAACGTCATATATTATGGACGGAAAGAGTAGTTGTTACGTCTCACGATAAATGTATTAACTTATCCATATATTTATATTTAATAATGAAGTAAATAACAGAGTAAAAAATATTCCCTCCTCTTTTTTAATATAAGTCATTTTAGAGTTGTGGACAAGTATTAAAGAAATAATTATAAAATATTAAATATAATATCAATTGTCTATATTACTCTTTTATTAGAAAAAGATAGTATTATTTATTTGACAAAGAATAGTGAGAGAACCAACGTTATATTTAATACTATGAGTAATATTAAAAACTAAGCAATTAATACTTACTTAAAATTCTCAAACGACTTATATTAAGAGACAAAAACATTTATTTAAAACGACTTATATTAAGGAACGGAGCAGTATGTAGGATTGAACTTATATAATTTATTTAAGGTCTAAAATTAAGTGAGTGTATGAAATTTGATATATTGGTGTTAACGCCAAGTTTCGCCGGCGCGTCCAATCACAGAAATCACGCGCTAGAACCTGTACAATAACAGATCACACAGAAGCTTGACGGCTTATGCCGCCGGGGGATAGCTCCGGTGTGAGAATGAGTACAGGCCGTTGACAAGGTTTTAACAATGGAGGCTAAGTGTTTAGTGCTCAAAAGTAGGTATTACCTGTTAATTATAACATTGGTTTTGTATTTATAGTACTCACCACCTTAGAATCCTTCTCCGAGTCGGATTAGGACTCCTAGTAATGGTAGTTACCATAACTTGGACCCAACACAATCTACTTAAAAGGTGTAAGTAGAATTCAATCAAATCACTACCTTTGGAGTTACCTTATTCAATTATGATTAGGACCCCAAACTCCGCACGCAGAAAAGCCCACTGTGCAGGCCCAAACAATCCCACAATCAGGTCTGGGTCTCGGCACAAAGGACTCGAAGACCCGACCCCGAACACCCCACAACAGGGTAAGGCTCCGGCCCTTTGGGCTCGCAGGCCGAACCAGACGAACAACCACTAAGATGAGGCTCCGGCCCAAAGGACTCGAATACCGACCCAAACCCCGTCAACCTCTCAAAGGGCTTCAACCCAGTGGTCTCCTAAAGCCCCTCTAATGTCAGGCCTTCGGCCCACATGAAGGTCGGTAAAACGCTCCCGAACATTGCCCCCCAGTCTCTGATTATAATATACTTATAATTGGAGACTTGAAAGGTCAGGTATTCGAAAGGTCACGACAGCTAATGATGAGTTGTCTGGGGAAGCCAATCGGTCTGTCCTCGTTTTTCGAGACGCTACACGCCTTTCCAGGCTTGGTCCCACCTAGAGCATTTAATAGCAGCCCTTGGGTAGCGTGCACCTACACCTATAAAAACCCCTCCCCATCACTCGCTGTCATTTTTCTAGACTCCTTAATCTCAAAAATTTTAGCTAAAGTTTTCCGGCGAGGCGATTTCCGGCAAGCTCATATCTTCTCCAATACTTCACCGATTTTATCTACTCTGCCCACTTTTAAACTTCATTTTTGTCCGTTTTCTTCCCAAAACCTCACATTTGTGTCTCATTCCCTTCAATTTCAACACCAAATGGCTGATTCTAGCACTCCTCCGGCTACTGAGCCAGTTCCTCCCTCTATCACCACTGGTGATCTAATCCCGGTTGAATTACCAGTTGCTCTTTCCGATAACCCTTCTTCCTCAGTACTCCATACCCCTATCAGTGTCGAGGCCAAAATTCGCAACGCCTACCACTTCGAGACAGAGTTATCCTATATCAATACCCCATCTTCCATTACACCCTCTCAAATTTCCGACATCTGAACCCTTTTCAACATTCCCCAAGAATATAAGCTTCGGACCCCACAACCCGATGAGACAATGTTTTGGAGGCCCGAAGGTGAATGGGTGGTCGTTCCCCTATACCTTCTTAAGTATGGGGATCGGTTCCAATTTCATGAATTCATCTCTTCCTTCCTTTCTTTCGCGGGAATCGGGTTCGCACATGTGACGCCCCCAAAATAGATATACAACACCCATTCTGAGTCGTCAAATACATGGTACAAAAAGCAAACTACAACTTCAATAATACAATTGCCGTGCAAAATACGACAACACATACTGTGAGTTTAAATACAAATATTGTCTTCTAGACAATATCCACACTCAAATAAGTCCTCATTACAATTATTCAAATACTATTTTATAGAAATAGTGAGGACTGCTAAAACATATTTCTAGAACCATCACTTCATACCCCGACTAGATCCTGCTATGTTCTCACCTCCTGAAAAGAAAAATGGAACAAAAAGGAAAAGGGTGAGCTCAACTAGCCCAGTAAAGAATATTATGACTAAGATAATATACAACAAATTATCATTAGTATTCAACAGGGAAAAATCTGATAGAATATAATCGACAACAAGTTTTAGATCAACAACTGCAGCGAAAACAACAAACCATTAGAAGAGTCAAGTAGAGAAAGAATTCTACTATCTTTTAAGATTTAAAAGTCCATCATCAATATTTTATCCCTGTAACATCAATTAATAATCATCTTTAACCAAATATTCATCTTTGCACTACAGGCCAAATATATTCATTTGTATCACCAGTCGGTCATGTTCATCTCAACACCTGTTCATCTTTGCACTACAGGCCAAAGATATTCATCAGGTAATCATACATCTTTGCACTACAGGCCAAAGATATTCAGTAATATCATCATTTAGGACTGAGAATGATGAAAAATATCTTTAAAAAAACGAATCCAGTGAGACAGGAGGACAAATAGTAGGGATTCGTATAACAGTTTATCCAAGATCAATAATACTTCACAATAATCAATTGTGAATCAAAATTCAAAAAGAAAAATCAAAACATGGATACAATCAAAGATAGTAACCATAATAGATATCTTGGACAAAAAGGAAAAATTTTATTTTTCGGTGAATAGTGTCGTATTCGTGAATAGTGCCGTATACGTGAATAGTAACCCCGACACAAAACGTTCTAAATTTGATAAAAAATTCATATCAATATTTCGGCATAATGATATTGAAGAAAATATCATTTACGAAGAAGAAAATATCCCTTACCTCAAAATATCAGTACTTCTGGTCGGAATACCGGTATAAGGCTGAAAGAAACTTGCTCTGATGAATAGAAACTCTCAAAGTATCTAAATACTCACAAAATACACTCAATAATCTAGACAGAGAAAGAGAGAAAACTTGTTTCTGGTGTGATTTTCAATTCTAACTTAACCCTCTATTTATAGGAAAATGTTAGCACGCCGAAGCAGACTTAACCTGCAACCTGATGGCTTTACCTGCTACTATTCCCACCCACCACATTTAAATAAAAATCTCAGCACATTTCTTCACCAACCAAGAGTGGGGCCCACCAATTCTAGAATTTTCTACCAAAATAATAAACTCCAAAAGTTCAACAATTTCTGAACCAGTCATCTCGTAAAATTCATAATAAATCATACGTTCAATTTTAACGGTTCAAAATTTGTGGACATATACTCAACTTATATATGTATAACATATCCAAAAATTACCACGATCCAACGGTCGGATTAAAAATTATAACCCCCGCAAAATATCTCAAAAACCCTGATTTTTAATACCTCCATTCCGACAAAAATACTGATAAAACACCTCAACATTAACTCCTTCATTTTTAACCACAAAAATATATCCCTCATTTATATCCACATAAAATAAATATTTCCTTATCATATGAATCAATAATTAATTATTCACAAATAATATTACAGAATCACATTTATGACAACCAGGCCGTTCCCAGGAAAGAGGGGGCTTTCCAATAAGAATTTCTCCTTACTGGCGCGTAATTAGGTGACCAAACCTCTCCTTAGACAGAACTTTCTAGACATTGCCAATAATGTTATCTAATAATATTATTCAAATAATATGAATTATTGATCTGATAATGGAAAATACTGTGCAGTGACAATTATTGAAACAACAATTGTGACGCCCCCAAAACAGGTATACAACACCTATTCTGAGTCGTCAATAACATGGTACAGAAACAACTACAACTTTATTAATACAACATAAAAATTGTGAGTGTAAATATAAATATTGTCATCTAGACAATATCCACACTCAAATAAGTCCTCATTACAATTATTGGAACAATATTTTATAAAAAAAATGGTGAGGACTACTAAAACAACTTCCTAAAACCTTCATTCCATACCCCGACTAGTACCTGCTACATTCTCGCCTCCTGAGAAGAAAATGGAACAACAAGGAAAATGGTGAGCTCAACTAGCCCAGTAAAGAATATTATGACTAAGATAATATACAACAAATTATCGTTAGTCTTCAACAGGGAAAAATTTAATAGAATACAATAGACAACAAGTTTTAATTCAATATTCGCAGCGGAAAATAATAATTCATAGAAGAGTTTCGTAGAGAATGAAATCTACGATTATCTATGAATTTAAAAGCCCATCATCAACATTTTATCCCTGTAACATCAATCAATAAATATCTTGAATCAAATAGTCATCTTTGCACTACAGGCCAAAGATATTCATCAGTTGGTCATGTTCACCTCAACACCTGTTCATCTTTGCACTACGGGCCAAAGATATTCATCAGAAATTATTCATCTTTGCACTACAGGCCAAAGATATTCAGTTATATCATCATTTAAGACTGAGGATGATGAAAAATATTTTAAAGAAAACGAATCCAGTGAAGCAAAATAACAAATATTAAGGATTCGTATTTCGATTTTTCCATGTCCAAAAATACCTTATCATAGTGAAGTAAAATTCAAGAATGATCAAAACATGGATACAATCAAAGCTAGTATCCAGAATAGATATTTGGACGAAAAGAAGGAAATTTTATTTTTCGGTGAATAGTAACTCGTGAATAGTAACTCGTGAATAGTAACTCATGAATAGTAACCCCGACATGAAAAGTTCCAAATTTGATAAAAATTCAGATCAATACTTCGGCATAATGATATTGAAGAAAATAATGTCATTTAAGAAGAAATAACATCCCTTACCTCGGAAAGACGGTACTTCTGACTGGAATACTAGATATAGTGCTGAAGGAAACTTGCACCGTATAGCAACACTCAAAGTATCAAATACTCACAAGAATACGCTCGATATAGAGAGAGAAATAGAGAGAAACTTGTGTTTCTGGTGTGATTTTCAATTCTAACCTAAGCACCCTATTTATAGGAAAATGCTTAGAACACCAAAGCAGAAAATTGAATAAATTAATAATATAATTTTTTTAATTTCTTTAGCACACCACATCAGCTGATTTCCACCATTAACATGTGCCACTCAAATGTCAAAAACGTTTTTATTAATAAAAATAATTAAAACTTCCAAAAATCAATTATTTCGGAACTTCAGAACTTCAATAATTCATAAAAAAATACCCCTTTATTCAGAAAATTCAAATCTCGCGAGTTTTTATAGGAAATTCAATTCTCTATAACTTTGCAGAAGAAAGTTTTTCCAAATTCCAAACAAAAATTGACCGAAATCCACAAACGGGCGATTTTACAGTCAATAATAAATTTTCGGTCAAGAATTGTGTCCACCAACACACAAAACATGTGTTAATCATTTAATGCCATAAAAATACTCTTCCTCCTCATATACTCATATATCCCACATTCATTATAAAAATATCATCATCAATATATTATTAAAATAATATATTTAAATGAATTATTTTATCAGAAAAAGATAAAATATTAATTTTCAACAATTGTCACATTAAAAATTTTCTCCATCTATATTCACATAAAATCAATATTTTCGTCATCATATAAATCAATAATTAATTATACACAAATAATATTACAGAACCACAGTACTGGCAACCAGGCCGTTCCCAGGAAAGAGGGGGCTTTCCAATAAGGATCTCTCCTTACTGGCGCGCAATTAGATGACCAAACCTCTCCTTAGACAGAACTTTCTAGACATTGCCAATAATGTTATCTAATAATATTATTCAGATAATATGAATTATTGTTCCGATAATAGAAAATACTGTGTAGTGACAATTATTAAAATAACAGTAATATAAAATATCAACGCAGCAATTATTGAATACAATATTGAACAATAATTACTGTAACAATTATTGAGTAGTGCCTTCTTACGTAAGAATCAATAATTGGTGCAATACCGTGTGCTACTGTGCAACAACGCGTATTACTGTGTTTTAACCACCGGGTATTCTAACAGTATTAACGGTAACAACTACACCGTTATTTATAAACAACTTATTTTTGTCGTTTTCTTCATCCAATCGCTTTCCGTTATGGTGCCCACAAAGACTGCGCCATCGTACGAATATTCTCCGACAGTAAGAATATTTCACGACCAAGCGAATATTCCCCGACAACAATGAATATTTTATAACAACCTGGTTATTTAAAATATTTGCGCATTTTACCCATAACTAACCACATTAATCAATTCAACCCTTACTATTTTAAAATAATAAATAGAGTAAATTCTATTTTATTAAAAAATTCAGGGTCTTACAACAATAATATAAAATATCAATGCAGCAATTATTGAATCAATAAAATAAAATATTGAACAGTAACTACTGTAACAATTATTGAGTAGTGCCTTCTTACGTAAGAATCAATAATTGGTGCAATACCATGTGCTACTGTATTTTAACCACCAGGTATTCCAACAGTATTAACGATAACAACTACGCCGTTAATTATAAACAACTTATACTTGTCGTTTTCTTCATTCAATCGTTTTTCGTTATGGGGCCCACACAAGGCTGCGCCGTCGTACGAATATTCCCCGACAGCAAGAATATTCCACGACCAAACGAATATTCACCGACCAAAAATGAATATTTTATAACCACTTGCTTATTTGAAATATTTGCGCATTTTACCCATAACTAACCACATTAATCAAATCAACCCTTTCAATTTCAAAATAATAAATAGAAGAAGTTTAATTTCATTTATTAATAACTTGGGGTCTTACAACCTACCCTCCTTATGAAATTTCGTCCTCGAAAATGACGTACGTACCTGGTGTTTCGAAAAGGTGAGGATACCTCGCTTTCATTTCTGATTTCAACTCCCACGTCATTTCTTCAATAGCATGGTTTCTCCACAAAACCTTAACTCGTGGTATAACCTTCGTGCATAGGACATGTTCTTTCCTATCTAATATCTTAACAGGTACCTCCTCGTACGTTAAATCTTCGGCTATCTCGTCTGGTTCTAACGCAATAATATGATTCGGGTCGTCCACATATTTACGTAACATCGATACGTGAAAAACGTTATGAACACGCGACATACTTAGCGTTAAGGCGAGTCTATAGGCCACAGTTCCTACTCGATCGAGGATTTCAAATAAATCGAAGGCTTGAGCTTTCTTCTCTTCATCGACTCTTACTTCTAGAATAACACATTCTTGCACCTTCTTCTTTATATTCATCAGCTCCAGGTCTGTAGCTTGAGCGGCTTTAACGTTATCGATTAAAGTCGATTTTACTCGTATATCATCACGTGGGTCCCTAGAGTCATTAACTCTATATCTATCATTTATAAATTATACAAAATAGGTCTTTGTGTTCAACAATATCGCACTCGTACTCGCGTACAATCTTCTACTCAACGCGTCAGCTACCACGTTCGCTTTTCCAAGATGGTATGGTCAGAACAGGTTCCGAATGAGTCGCCTCTTGAGCTATTGGAAAATCTTCTCGCATTCCTCGCTCCATACGAATTTTGTATCTTTTTGAGTCAGCTAAGTTAACAGAGTAGCGATTCGAGAAAATCCTACCACGAATCTCCGATAGTAACCAATTAAGCCCAGAAAGCTACGTACTTTGGTCACCGACTTCGGTTGCTCTCAATTGTGATTCATATCCCAATCTTGGATAGCACGTCACAATGGCACCTATTGTTTTACCACCACACAAATATAGAGTCCCTTACGGAGAGTTTAGCTTTGGTGTATTCCACAAAGGAAGTCACCAGATAGAGGCTCGAGTACCAACTTCTATAGTTGGGTTTTTAACTCCTGAAGTTCAATAGGAGCTATTCAATATGAGATTTTAGAAATGGGTTTTGTATCGGGTTGAAGATCAATGCAAAAATTCTATATCACGCTCTGGGTTAGGCCAGAAAATTCTTCAGGAAATACGTCAGGAAATTCACTAACAACAGAAATATCATTCAAATCTGACGTATTTTTGTTTAAGTCCATGACATAGGCTAAGAAAGCTTGACATCCGTTTTTCAATAAACGAATGGCTTTATGGCTTGGTATGACAGCGATTGATTTTAGTAGTTTGGTTGCTTGAATTCGCATAACAGGTTGGTTAGGAATATGAAAACTAACAACCTTACGAAAACAATCAATTTTGGCATGATGAGTAGTTAACCAATCAATTTCTAAAATCACATCAAAAGTAAGTATCTTTAAAGAGATAAGGTCAACAGGTAATGTGATTGTGCCAACTTGGATTAAGCAAGATTTATAAACTGTAGATGTAATGAAAGTTTCTCCTAACGGAGTCTCCACAGATAGGTCAAAGTCTAATTTCTCCGGAGTCTAGTTTAAACGTTGAGCACAAGCAGGAGAGATAAAAGAATGGGTAGAACCGGTATCTAGTAAGGTATAAACTTCGTAAGAATTTATAATTAACTAACCCGTTATACCTTCGTTCGGGTTCCTCGCGTTTTGGGCAGTCACGATAAACGCTCTTCCAGAAACCGCCGACTTTATTTTGTCCGTATTCGCCTTTGGTGTCACCGTCCCAGCTGGACTTGGTTTCACTATAGTACAATCTCGAGCGATATGTCCTTCCTTTCCACAATTATAACATACCTTGAACTGTTATGGGCAGTTTGGACTTATATGTCCCTCATCTCCGCATCTGTAACATCTAACTGGCGGTCGTTCTCCTCCTCTAGAATTTATTCCTGGTGCTGCTGTCGACGTCTTCCTGTCATCGTTAAATCTTCTCTTCTTAAAATTTCTACTTGACTCACCTCTCCTATTATCATGGCCACGATGACCACCCGAGTGGTTACCACTTTTGTTTGTATTTTTCCCTTCTCGCTGGTTCTCATCGCTCCGATGACTGCTGTCACCAGTATGACCCTGGTTGTGGTCCCTCGATTGAACATATTCATTATCTCGCTCTAATAATTGAGTCCTGATTACAACATCTGAATATAAAGAAAATTTATGAGAGATAAGATATTGCCGAATCTCGGGTTTTAAACCTCTCAGAAACATCCTTGTCATTCGTTCCTCATTCTCGACCAAATGAGGTGCAAACCTGGATAACTCTGCAAACTTCGCCTCGTATTGGGACACCGTCATGTTGTTTTGTTCCAGTCTAATAAACTCTACCTCCTTCATATGACGAATACTTTCAGGAAAGTACTTGTCATTAAACAGTTTCTGAAACGTTTCCCAAGACATGTTGAGTGCGTCAAGCTGGGTACACTTCACAGACTCCCACCAGTAGTGTGACGCCCCCAGAATAGGTATACAACACCCATTCTGAGTCGCCAAATACATGGTACAGAAAGCAAACTACAACTTCAATAATACAATTGTCGTGCAAAATACGACAACACATACTGTGAGTTTAAATACAAATATTGTCTTCTAGACAATATCCACACTCAAATAAATCCTCATTACAATTATTCAAACACTATTTTACAGAAATAGTGAGGACTGCTAATACATCTTTCTAGAACCATCACTCCATACCCCGACTAGATCCTGCTATGTTCTCACCTCCTGAGAAGAAAAATGGAACAAAAAGGAAAAGGGTGAGCTCAACTAGCCCAGTAAAGAATATTATGACTAAGATAATATACAACAAATTATCGTTAGTCTTCAACAGGGAAAAATCTGATAAAATATAATCGACAACAAGTTTTAGATCAACAACTGCAGCGGAAACAGCAAACCATTAGAAGAGTCAAGTAGAGAAAGAATTCTACTATCTTCTAAGATTTAAAAGTCCATCATCAATATTTTATCCCTGTAACATCAATTAATAATCATCTTTAACCAAATATTCATCTTTGCACTACAGGCCAAAGATATTCATTTGTATCATCAGTCGGTCATGTTCATCTCAACACCTGTTCATCTTTGCACTACAGGCCAAAGATATTCATCAAGTAATTATACATCTTTGCACTACAGGCCAAAGATATTCAGTAATATCATCATTTAGGACTGAGGATGATGAAAAATATCTTAAAGAGAACGAATCCAATGAGACAGAAGGACAAATAGTAGGGATTCGTATAACAGTTTATCCAAGATCAATAATACTTCATAATAATCAATTGTGAAGCAGAATTCAAAAATAAAGATCAAAACATGGATACAATCAAAGATAGTAACCATAATAGACATCTTGGACAAAAAGGGAAAATTTTATTTTTCGGTGAATAGTGCCGTATTCGTGAATAGTGCCGTATACGTGAATAGTGCCGTATACGTGAATAGTAACCCCGACACAAAAAGTTCCAAATTTGATAAAAACTCATATCAATATTTCAGCATAATGATATTGAAGAAAATAATATCATTTAAGAAGAAAATAATATCCCTTACCTCAAAATATCAGTACTTCTGGTCGGAATACCGGTATAAGGCTGAAAGAAACTTGCTCTGATGAATAGAAACTCTCAAAGTATCTAAATACTCACAAAATACACTCAATAATCTAGAGAGAGAAAGAGAGAAAACTTGTTTCTGGTGTGATTTTCAATTCTAACTTAGCCCTCTATTTATAGGAAAATTTTGGTAGGTTTGACCTGCAACCTGATGGCTTTACCTGCTACTATTCCCACCCACCACATTTGAAATATAATTCAGCACATTTCTTCACCAACCACAAGTGGGGCCCACCAATTCTAGAATTTTCCACCAAAATGATAAACTCCGAAAATTCAACAATTTCTGAACCAGTCATCTTGTAAAATTCGTAATAAATCATACGTTCATTTTTAACGGTTCAAAATTTGTGGACATATACTCAACTTATATATGTATAACATATCCAAAAATTACCACGATCCAACGGTCGGATTAAAAATTATAACCCCCGCAAAATATCTCAAAAACCCTGATTTTTAATACCTCCATTCCGACAAAAATACTGATAAAAACCTCAACATTAACTCCTTCATTTTTAACCACAAAAATATATCCCTCATTTATATCCACATAAAATAAATATTTCCTTATCATATGAATCAATAATTAATTATTCACAAATAATATTACAGAATCACATTTATGACAACCAGGCCGTTCCCAGGAAAGAGGGGGCTTTCCAATAAGGATTTCTCCTTACTGGCGCGCAATTAGATGACCAAACCTCTCCTTAGACAGAACTTTCTAGACATTGCCAATAATGTTATCTAATAATATTATTCAAATAATATGAATTATTGATCTGATAATGGAAAATACTGTGCAGCAACAATTATTGAAACAACAATAATATAAAATATCAACGCAGCAATTATTGAATCAATAAAATAAAATATTGAACAATAATACTGTAACAATTATTGAGTAGTGCCTTCTTACGTAAGAATCAATAATTGGTGCAATACCGTGTGCTACTGTATTTTAACCACCGGGTATTCCAACAGTATTAACGGTAACAACTACGCCGTTATTTATAAACAACTTATACTTGTCGTTTTCTTCATCCAATCGCTTTCCGTTATGGGGCCCACACAAGGCTGCGTCGTCGTACGAATATTCCCCGACAGCAAGAATATTCCACGACCAACCGAATATTCACCGACCAAAAATAAATATTTTATAACCACTTGCTTATTTTGCAAAATTTGCACATTTCACCCATAACCAAAGTATTATATCAAATTAACCCCTTATTATTCACAATAATATTTAGAGAAAATTTGATTTTATTCATTAATAAGTTGGGGTCTTACAACCTCCCCTCCTTATGAAATTTCGTCCTCGAAATTGACGTACGTACCTGATGTTTCAAAAAGGTGAGGATACCTCGCTTTCATTTCTGATTCCAACTCCCAGGTCATTTCTTCAATAGCATGGTTTCTCCACAAAACCTTAACTTGTGGTATAACCTTCGTGCGTAGGACATGCTCTTTCCTATCCAAGATCTTAACAGGTACCTCCTCGTACGTTAAATCTTCAGCTATCTCGTCTGGTTCTAACTCAATAATGTGGTTCGGGTCTTTAACATATTTACGAAGCATAGATATGTGAAAAACATTATGAACACGAGACATGCTTGGAGGTAATGCGAGTCTATATGCCACATTTCCTATTCGCTCAAGAATCTCAAATGGACCAACAAATCTTGGATTGAGCTTTCCTCTCTTCCCAAATCTTGTAACTCCCTTCCATGGTGCAACACGTAACAATACATGATCCCCAATATTAAATTCCACGTCCTTCCGATGAAGATCCGCATAACTCTTTTGTCGATCCTGTGCCGTTTGTATACGTTGTCGAATCGTTTGGATCTTCTCTGTAGTAATGCGTACCAATTCTGGTCCCAACAATGTTGCTTCACCCACCTCGTCCCAGCATACTGGAGAACGACATTTTCTTCCATACAACGCCTCAAATGGAGCCATACCTATGCTCGCCTGATAACTGTTGTTGTAGGAGAATTCCACCAATGGTAGGTACTTATCCCAACTCCCTTTGAGATCTAAGACACAAAGTCTTAATAGATCTTCAAGAGTTTGAATAGTCCTCTCTGATTGTCCGTCCGTTTGAGGATGGTATGCTGAACTGAATCGTAAATCCGTGCCCATAGCTTTCTGCAAGCTAACCCAAAATCGTGAAGTGAATCTTGGGTCACGATCCGAAACTATGGATACTGGCATGCCATGCAATCTCACAATCTCGTTCACGTACATACTAGCAAGACGTTCAAGGGAATAAGTCTCACGTATCGGCAAGAAATGAGCGGACTTGGTTAATCTATCAACAATAACCCAAATCGCATCTATGCCTTGAGAAACCTTGGGAAGACCTGTAACAAAATCCATAGTAATGTGTTCCCACTTCCATTTCGGAATCTCAAGTGGTTGCAATGGACCCTTTGGTACTTGATGCTCCGCTTTTACACGTTGACAAGTTAAACATCTCGAGATAAACTCCGCGATCTCTCTTTTCATATTGCTCCACCAAAATGTATGTCGAAGATCGTGATACATTTTGGTACTCCCAGGATGGATTGCAAACGGTGTGTTGTGTGCCTCCATCATTATTCTATGCTTCAAGTCAAAATCGTTAGGAACACAAAGTCTGGAGTTGACTCGAAGTATTCCTTCTTCATCGATTCTTGCTTCTGGAATAGCACCTTCTTGCACTTTCTTCTTCATACGCATCAGCTCTATATCCGTAGCTTGAGCAGCTTTAACTTTATCGATTAAAGTCGGTTCTACTCGTATATTTGATATCATCATGTGGGTACTTGGAGCCTTCATCTCTATCTCCATCCTTTGCAAGTCATACAAAATGGGCCTTTGTGTTAAAAACATTGCACTCGTACCCGCATATGATCTTCTACTCAATGCGTCAGCTACTACGTTTGCTTTTCCAGGATGGTATTGGATGGTATGATCGTAATCTTTCAACAGCTCAAGCCAACGTCGTTGCCGCATGTTGAGTTCCTTTTGGGTGAAGAAATATTTGAGGCTTTTATGATCTGTATAGATCTCCACTTTCTCCCCATACAGGTAGTGTCTCCAGATCTTCAACGCAAAAACGACTGCTGCCAACTCCAAATCATGAGTAGGATAATTCCTCTCATATTCTTTGAGTTGTCGTGAGGCATAGGCTATGACTTTCCCATGTTGCATGAGAACACATCCTAACCCTTTGCCTGAAGCATCGCTGTAGATAACAAATCCATCCGAACCAGATGGTATTGTCAGAACAGGTGCCGAAATGAGTCTCCTCTTGAGTTCTTGGAAACTCTTCTCGCATTCCTCACTCCATACGAATTTTGTATCTTTCCGAGTCAGCTGAGTTAACGGAGTAGCGATTCGAGAAAATCCTTCCACAAATCTCCGATAATAACCAGCTAAGCCCAGAAAGCTACGTACTTCGGTTACCGACTTCGGTTGCTCCCAACTTTGTATGGCTTCAATCTTCGCCGGGTCGACAGATACTCCATGTTTTGACACCACGTGCCCAAGGAATGCTACTTCCTCAAGCCAGAACTCGCATTTCTTCAGTTTGGCATATAGCTTGTTTTCACGAAGCCTTTGCAGTACCAGCTTCAAATGGCGCTCATGATCTTCACGGCTTTTGGAATAGATGAGGATGTCATCAATAAAGACAACAACGAACTGATCCAAATATTCTTTGAATACACGGTTCATCATATCCATGAAGGCAGCAGGAGCATTAGTCAATCCAAAAGACATTACTAAGAATTCATAATGCCCGTACCGAGTTCTGAAGGCAGTCTTTGGAATATCCTCAGTTTTAATCTTCAGCTGATGATATCCAGAACGAAGATCGATCTTTGAAAAGAATTGTGCTCCTTGCAACTGGTCAAACAGGTCATCAATGCGAGGTAGCGGATACCTATTCTTGATGGTGACATGGTTCAATTCTCGATAGTCAATACAAAGTCGCATACTCCCGTCTTTCTTCTTTACGAATAAAACAGGAGCACCCCAAGGAGACGTACTAGGACGAATAAAACCGATGTCCAACAACTCCTGTAGTTGGACTTTTAACTCCTGAAGTTCAATAGGAGCCATTCGATATGGGGTTTTAGAAATGGGCTTTGTACCGGGTTCAAGGTCAATAAAGAATTCAATTTCTCGTTCCGGGGGTAGACCGGGAAGTTCTTCAGGAAATACATCGGAAAATTCTCTAACAATAGAAATATTATTCAAATCTGACTTGTCTTTGTTCAAATCCATAACATGGGCTAAGAAAGCTTGACATCCGTTTTTCAATAAACGAATAGCTTTGTGGCTTGATATGACAGTGACTGATTTTAGTGGTTTAGTAGTTTGAATTCGTATGACAGGTTGGTTAGGAATATGAAAACTAACAACCTTACGAAAACAATCAATTTTAGCATGATGAGTGGTTAACCAATCAATTCCTAAAATCACATCAAAAGCAAGTATCTTTAAAGAGATAAGATCAACAGGTAATGTGATAGTGCCAACTTGGATCATGCAAGATTTATAAACTGTAGATGTAACGAAGGTTTCACCCAACGGAGTTTCAACAGATAAGTTAAAGTCCAATTTCTCCGGAGTCAAGTTTAAACGTTGAGCACAAGCAGGAGAGATAAAAGAATGGGTAGAACCGGTATCTAGTAAAGTATAAACTTCGCAAGAATTCAAGATTAGCTTACCCGTGATCACCTCGTTCGGGTTTCTCACGTTTTGGCCAGTTACGACAAACGCTCTTCCAGGAACCGCTGATTTCGCCTTATCCGGGACAGCCCTTGGAGTCACCACTCCCGCTGAACTTGGTTTCGCTATAGTACAATCTCGAGCGATGTGGCCTTCCTTCCCACAGTTGTAACACACCTTGGATTGTTGTGGACAGTTTGGGCTGATATGTCCCTCTTTCCCGCATTTGTAACATCTAACTGGTGGTCGTTCTCCTCCCCTAGAAACAGTTGATGTTTGTGCTGACGTCTTCACGTTATCATTGTTGTACCTTCTCTTCTTGAAATCTCCTCCCGACTCACTCCTTCTATTATCACGACCACGATTACCACCAGAGTGGTTACCGCTTTTGTTCGTATTTTTCCCTCCTCGTTGGTTATCATCGCTCTGATGATTGCTGTCACCGGTATGACCCTGGTGTGGTCCCTCGGTTGAGTATACTCATTATCTCTCTCTAATAATTGGGCCCTGTTGACAACATCTGAATATAGAGAAAATTTATGAGAGATAAGGTATTGACGAATCTCAGGTTTTAAACCTCTCAGAAACATCCGCGTCATTCGTTCCTCATTTTCGACCAAATGAGGTGCAAACCTGGATAACTCTGCAAACTTCGCCTCGTACTGGGACACCGTCATGTTGTTTTGTTCCAGTCTGATAAACTCCACCTCCTTCATATGACGAATACTTTCAGGAAAGTACTTGTCATTGAACAGTTTTTGAAATGTTTCCCAGGACATGTTGAGTGCGTCAGGCTGGGTACGCTTCACAGACTCCCACCAGTAGTCTGCCTCACCGCGGAACATAAAGGTGGCGAATGGAACCTTCTGTTCCTCCGTGCATCCCAAGACATCAAATATCTTGGTAATTTGCTTGACCCACGTTTCCGCCATGATCGGATCCGGCTTTCCCTTAAATTCTGGTGGTCCCAATTCTTTGAACTGCTTAGCTGTGACAAACCGCGCGTTGTTATCATTTCCACCCGTATTCTGCACACGAGTCTCCCTCGTCTGATTTTGCATGAACTGCAAAAAGCTCCTAAACATTCCATCATTCATCGTTTGCTCGGTAACGTTGTTTACAGGAGGAATATTGCCTTCCTGTTGCACGTTCCCCTGGGTAGTGATCAAAGGTGTCTCCACGGTCTGATTTACTCCATTATTAACGTTCTCAGCTGCCATTCTTAAATACTGCCATAAAACAAGGGTTAATAGTCATGTCATATATTATCCCTATACTCTGACCGACCAAATAAACACCAAATAAACTTAGTCAGGTCATACTAGCGAAGGAATTCCCCGTCTCTCCCCTCCTAGTTCTTGTCTCACATCTCAGCCAGGGATCATATCCCTAAGCTCTGATACCAACTGTGACGCCCCCAGAATAGGTATACAACACCCATTCTGAGTCGCCAAATACATGGTACAGAAAGCAAACTACAACTTCAATAATACAATTGTCGTGCAAAATACGACAACACATACTGTGAGTTTAAATACAAATATTGTCTTCTAGACAATATCCACACTCAAATAAATCCTCATTACAATTATTCAAACACTATTTTACAGAAATAGTGAGGACTGCTAATACATCTTTCTAGAACCATCACTCCATACCCCGACTAGATCCTGCTATGTTCTCACCTCCTGAGAAGAAAAATGGAACAAAAAGGAAAAGGGTGAGCTCAACTAGCCCAGTAAAGAATATTATGACTAAGATAATATACAACAAATTATCGTTAGTCTTCAACAGGGAAAAATCTGATAAAATATAATCGACAACAAGTTTTAGATCAACAACTGCAGCGGAAACAGCAAACCATTAGAAGAGTCAAGTAGAGAAAGAATTCTACTATCTTCTAAGATTTAAAAGTCCATCATCAATATTTTATCCCTGTAACATCAATTAATAATCATCTTTAACCAAATATTCATCTTTGCACTACAGGCCAAAGATATTCATTTGTATCATCAGTCGGTCATGTTCATCTCAACACCTGTTCATCTTTGCACTACAGGCCAAAGATATTCATCAAGTAATTATACATCTTTGCACTACAGGCCAAAGATATTCAGTAATATCATCATTTAGGACTGAGGATGATGAAAAATATCTTAAAGAGAACGAATCCAATGAGACAGAAGGACAAATAGTAGGGATTCGTATAACAGTTTATCCAAGATCAATAATACTTCATAATAATCAATTGTGAAGCAGAATTCAAAAATAAAGATCAAAACATGGATACAATCAAAGATAGTAACCATAATAGACATCTTGGACAAAAAGGGAAAATTTTATTTTTCGGTGAATAGTGCCGTATTCGTGAATAGTGCCGTATACGTGAATAGTGCCGTATACGTGAATAGTAACCCCGACACAAAAAGTTCCAAATTTGATAAAAACTCATATCAATATTTCAGCATAATGATATTGAAGAAAATAATATCATTTAAGAAGAAAATAATATCCCTTACCTCAAAATATCAGTACTTCTGGTCGGAATACCGGTATAAGGCTGAAAGAAACTTGCTCTGATGAATAGAAACTCTCAAAGTATCTAAATACTCACAAAATACACTCAATAATCTAGAGAGAGAAAGAGAGAAAACTTGTTTCTGGTGTGATTTTCAATTCTAACTTAGCCCTCTATTTATAGGAAAATTTTGGTAGGTTTGACCTGCAACCTGATGGCTTTACCTGCTACTATTCCCACCCACCACATTTGAAATATAATTCAGCACATTTCTTCACCAACCACAAGTGGGGCCCACCAATTCTAGAATTTTCCACCAAAATGATAAACTCCGAAAATTCAACAATTTCTGAACCAGTCATCTTGTAAAATTCGTAATAAATCATACGTTCATTTTTAACGGTTCAAAATTTGTGGACATATACTCAACTTATATATGTATAACATATCCAAAAATTACCACGATCCAACGGTCGGATTAAAAATTATAACCCCCGCAAAATATCTCAAAAACCCTGATTTTTAATACCTCCATTCCGACAAAAATATGGATAAAAACCTCAACATTAACTCCTTCATTTTTAACCACAAAAATATATCCCTCATTTATATCCACATAAAATAAATATTTCCTTATCATATGAATCAATAATTAATTATTCACAAATAATATTACAGAATCACATTTATGACAACCAGGCCGTTCCCAGGAAAGAGGGGGCTTTCCAATAAGGATTTCTCCTTACTGGCGCGCAATTAGATGACCAAACCTCTCCTTAGACAGAACTTTCTAGACATTGTCAATAATGTTATCTAATAATATTATTCAAATAATATGAATTATTGATCTGATAATGGGAAATACTGTGCAGCAACAATTATTGAAACAACAATAATATAAAATATCAATGCAGCAATTATTGAATCAATAAAATAAAATATTGAACAGTAATCACTGTAACAATTATTGAGTAGTGCCTTCTTACGTAAGAATCAATAATTGGTGCAATACCGTGTGCTACTGTATTTTAACCACCGGGTATTCCAACAGTATTAACGGTAACAACTACGCCGTTATTTATAAACAACTTATACTTGTCTTTTTCTTCATCCAATCGCTTTCCGTTATGGGGCCCACACAAGGCTGCGTCGTCGTACGAATATTCCCCGACAGCAAGAATATTCCACGACCAACCGAATATTCACCGACCAAAAATAAATATTTTATAACCACTTGCTTATTTTGTAAAATTTGCACATTTCACCCATAACCAAAGTATTATATCAAATTAACCCCTTATTATTCACAATAATATTTAGAGAAAATTTGATTTTATTCATTAATAAGTTGGGGTCTTACAAGTAGTCTGCCTCACCGCAGAACATAAAGGTGGCGAATGGAACCTTCTGTTCCTCCGTGCATCCCAAGACATCGAATATCTTGGTAATTTGCTTGACCCACGTTTCCGCCATGATCGGATCCGGCTTTCCCTTAAATTCTGGTGGTCCCAATTCTTTGAACTGCTTGGCTGTGACAAATCGCGCGCTGTTATCATTTCCACCCGTATTCTGCACACGAGTCTCCCTCGTCTGATTTTGCATGAACTGCAAAAAGCTCCTAAATATTCCATCATTCATCGTTTGCTCAGTAACGTTGTTTACAGGAGGAATATTGCCTTCCTGTTGCACGTTCCCCTGGGTGGTGATTAAAGGTGTCTCCACAGTCTCATTCACTCTATTGTTAACGTTCTCAGCTGCCATTCTCAAATACTGCCACAAAACGAGGGTTAATTGACATGTCACATATTATCCCTATATCTGACCGACCAAATAATTACCAAATAAACTTATTCAGGTCATACTAGCGAAGGAATTCCCCGTCTCTCCCCTCCTAATTCTTGTCTCACATCTCAGCCAGGGATCATATCCCTAAGCTCTGATACCAACTGTGACGCCCCCAAAATAGATATACAACACCCATTCTGAGTCGCCAAATACATGGTACAAAAAGCAAACTACAACTTCAATAATACAATTGCCGTGCAAAATACGACAACACATACTGTGAGTTTAAATACAAATATTGTCTTCTAGACAATATCCACACTCAAATAAGTCCTCATTACAATTATTCAAACACTATTTTACAGAAATAGTGAGGACTGCTAAAACATATTTTTAGAACCATCACTTCATACCCCGACTAGATCCTGCTATGTTCTCACCTCCTGAAAAGAAAAATGAAACAAAAAGGAAAAGGGTGAGCTCAACTAGCCAGTAAAGAATATTATGACTAAGATAATATACAACAAATTATCATTAGTATTCAACAGGGAAAAATCTGATAGAATATAATCGACAACAAGTTTTAGATCAACAACTGCAGCGAAAATAACAAACCATTAGAAGAGTCAAGTAGAGAAAGAATTCTACTATCTTCTAAGATTTAAAAGTCCAGCATCAATATTTTATCCCTGTAACATCAATTAATAATCATCTTTAACCAAATATTCATTTTTGCACTACAGGCCAAAGATATTCATTTGTATCACCAGTCGGTCATGTTCATCTCAACACCTGTTCATCTTTGCACTACAGGCCAAAGATATTCATCAGGTAATCATACATCTTTGCACTACATGCCAAAGATATTCAGTAATATCATCATTTAGGACTGAGGATGATGAAAAATATCTTAAAAAAAATGAATCTAGTGAGACAGGAGGACAAATAGTAGGGATTCGTATAACAGTTTATCCAAGATCAATAATACTTCATAATAATCAATTGTCAATCAGAATTCAAAAATAAAAATTAAAACATGGATACAATCAAAGATAGTAACCATAATAGATATCTTGGACAAAAAGAAAAAATTTTATTTTTCGGTGAATAGTGTCGTATTCGTGAATAGTGTCGTATACGTGAATAGTAACCCCGACACAAAAAGTTCTAAATTTGATAAAAAATTCATATCAATATTTCGGCATAATGATATTGAAGAAAATATCATTTAAGAAGAAGAAAATATCCCTTACCTCAAAATCTCAGTACTTCTGGTCGGAATACCGGTATAAGGCTGAAAGAAACTTGCTCGTGAATAAAAACTCTCAAAGTATCTAAATACTCACAAAATACACTCAATAATCTAGAGAGAGAAAAAGAGAAAACTTATGAATTCTGGTGTGATTTTTAATTCTAACTTAGCCCTCTATTTATAGGAAAATGTTAGCACGCCGAAGCAGACTTAACCTGCAACCTGATGGCTTTATCTGTTACTATTCCCACCCACCACATTTGAATAAAAATCTCAGCACATTTCTTCACCAACCAAGAGTGGGACCCACCAATTCTAGAATTTTTCACCAAAATGATAAACTCCGAAAATTTAACAATTTTTGAACTAGTCATCTCGTAAAATTCATAATAAATCATACGTTCATTTTTAACGGTTCAAAATTTGTGGACATATACTCAACTTATATATGTATTACATATTCAAAAATTACCACGATCCAACGGTCAGATTAAAAATTATAACCCCCGCAAAATATCTCAAAAATCCTAATTTGATTTTTAATACCTCCGTTCCGACAAAAATACAGATAAAACACCTCAACATTAACTCCTTCATTTTTAACCACAAAAATATATCCCTCATTTATATCCACATAAAATAAATATTTCCTTATCATATGAATCAATAATTAATTATTCATAAATAATATTACAGAATCACATTTATGACAACCAGACCGTTCCTAGGAAAGAGGGGGCTTTTTAATAAGAATTTATCCTTACTGGCGCGCAATTAGATGACCAAACCTCTCCTTAGACAGAACTTTCTAGACATTACCAATAATGCTATATAATAATATTATTTAAATAATATAAATTATTGATCTGATAATGGGAAATACTGTGCAGTGACAATTATTGAAACAACAATAATATAAAATATCAATGCAGCAATTATTGAATCAATAAAATAAAATATTGAACAGTAACTACTGTAACAATTATTAAGTAGTGCCTTCCTTCGTAAGAATTAATAATTCTAAAATACTGTGCAATCCGTGTGCTACTGTGCAACCACGCATATTACTGTATTTTAACCACCGGGTATTCCAACAGTATTAACGGTAACAACTACGCCGTTAATTATAAACAACTTATACTTGTCGTTTTCTTCATCCAATCGCTTTCCGTTATGAGGCCCACACAAGGCTGCGCCGTCGTACGAATATTCTCCGACAGCAAAAATATTTCACGACCAAACGAATATTCACCGACCAAAAATGAATATTTTATAACCACTTGTTTATTTGAAATATTTGCGTATTTTACCCATAACTAACCACATTAATCAAATCAACCCTTTCTATTTCAAAATAATAAATAGAGGAAATTTAATTTCATTTATTAATAAGTTGGGGTCTTACAAATGAAGTTAGACATCTTCAAAGAAAATTTGCATTTATTTCATTTAAAGTTGAAGCGGTTACATGGATAAAGAAAAGAATGACATAACTATTACTGGTAAAATTTTCTAAGTCTTCCAGCATGCCATGTATTATTTACTTCCGAACCGTCCATTGCTCGAAGCCGGTAAGTACCTGGCTTCAGCACCTCTACTACTTTGTATGGTCCCTCCCAGTTAGGCATCAATATGCCAGTGTTCTGGGGGGTTGATGCCTCCGACTCCCGGAGGACCAAATTGCCTATTGCAAACCTCCTCAGCCTCACCTTCTGGTTGTAGTGTCGGGCTGTTCTCTGCTGATAGATAGCTAACCTCAACATAGCAGAGTCCCGAACTTCTTCCAGCAGATCTAGATTTGTTTTCAAACCCTCGTCATTGTATAGTTCTTTGTATTAACTGACTCGAAGAGTGGGGGATCCGACCTCAACAGGTATGAGTGCATCGGTCCCGTATGTGACGCCCCCAAAATTAGGTATACATCACCCATCTTGGGTCGTCAGATACATAGTACAGAATACAAATACAACTTACTACTACAACTGCCGTGTACAATACGACAAAATATAAACTGTGAGTTTGAATACAAATATTATCTTCTAGAGAGTATTCATACTAAAAAGGAGTCCTCATTACATTTATTAACACACCATTACATAGAATAGTGAGTACTACTAACTAATACTATCATTCGGACCATCACTCCGTTCCCCGACTTGCTCCAGCTACGTTCTCATTTCCTGAAGAGAATAGTGAAAGAAAGGGTGAGCTCAACTAGCCCAGTAAAAAATATTATGACTAAGATAATGCAGAATAAATTATCATTAGCCTTCAACAATATTAAACTGATAAAATATAATAGACATCAAGTTTAACTGCAGCGGAACAAGCAATCCATTAAAAGAGTCAAGTAGAAAATAACTCTACTATCTTTTATGATTTAAAAGGTTTTTCAACACCGTGATCGCTGGGACTCAGCTTAATAAAATAATCCACATCATCGAATCACCCCTGCACTACGGCCAAGGATATTCGTGTATTCATTAATGGTCATTGTTGGGTCCCGATATTTTCCCTACTGGGCCGGACGGATTGAGCCTCCCCATTTACTTAGCCTAGTGGACCTTTACTATTAAGTCTTCTAGCCATTGGGCTTAACCTTTACCCTGCCTTTATTGTCTCTCCTTAAACATTGGGCTGGATCAAGCGGCCGGTCCATAAAATCTTTTAATATCTAAGACCTTGACTGGTAATGATGAAAAAGGAGAGCAGTTGACCAAAAGTCTGCAGATCATTAATGTGGATGAGATTTTATCCGGCCGGCAGCAGAAACAGTAGAAAAAAGGTGACAACCTGCATGCACACGGCTAAGACCAGAGAGAAGCAGGGGGCTATGTCAGATCGTGGTTGGTGGCACAAAAAACCGAGTATGAGAGTATAACCAAGGAAGGGGGTCTCCTAACGAAAGGTACGCATACACTTTCTATCTGGCTCAACACACTAGACATTTTTACATCCTCCATTGTTAAAACCTTGAACACCTGTATTGACTCTCACGCCAGAGCTATCCCCCGACGGTCCAGCCGTCAAGCTTTTGGTGTTGATCGTGTTTTCTGTGCAGGATTAGGACGTCTTACGTGATTGGGACGTCATCAAATATCTTGGCGTTAACATTGGCGCTAGAAGGAGGGCTGAGTTCTAGTGTTCCAGAGCTTTCAATCACAAATATTCATTTGTTCCACGCTCTCAAGGATGGGGAAGAGCAGAGCAGACACGCCTGAGGGACAACCGATGACTGTTGGTGATTCACCACCACGAGTTTCTGTTAGAGATCGTTTGGGGCCCACACTAAGTGCTCATGCTAGCACAGCCTCCAAGCGGTCGCATGGAGATTCTCGTCCAAGGGCCGTGGGCAAAGCTAAGAGAAAGTTAATCTTCACAACGGATAAAGAGTCCGGTCGCGGCCGGAAATAGCTAGACCACGACGAGAAGACCTCCCGATTGGCTAAGATGGCAGAAGAGGCAGATAGGGCCATGGAGTCACTCATGAAGCAGAGGCGGGATATAGCCGAGCAGATGTCCCGGATGGAAGAGTTGAGGGATGAAGCGTCCAGTTATGTCCAGTCCGAAAGGCATGTGCATCGCAGCGGGAAAGAACCGGTTCATTCAGAACATGGGATTCAAAGCCAGCATCGGGAGAGAAAAAGATCGAGGAGCCCCGCTCCTCGAAGATCGAAGGAAGCACTCCGTCGTGACGTCACCATGCCGGTCCAGAGAACGAACTCCAGAAAGCATGAAGAGGGCACTCATTGTCGCGCACTCTCACCATAGTCGTCGGACCCAGGGGCAAAGCAGATCTTGGGGCCTTACACCCGAAAGTCGGGTGCTTCGCTCAGAGGACCGCCGTCGTGAGAGTCCTTCGAAGATTTGGGGTATTATGGTTAACGACCGATCTACTCAAAAAAGGAGAGAGCAGTCGGAGAAGGGGGTGTCGTCACAGCCAGAAGGAGTAGAATACCTCGTAAAAGAGCTGAAGGCTCTTCAGAAGCAGTTATCCGAGGTCCAGCAAGTAAAGGATACTCCGGGAAAGAAAACATCCCCATTTTCCTCGGATATTCTTAAAGAGAAGGCGGACACCTCTAAGAAGTTGCCTCACATGGAAAGTTACGATGGTTCGGGAGATCCTTACGACCATAGCCAAGCATTCGACCGGTTAATGGACTACTATGATTTCATTGACGCTGCTAAATGTCACATGTTCGTTACGACATTGAGAAAGGATGCGAGGCAGTGGATGGGGACTTTACCAGCAGATTCAATTTCATCATGGTCCGAACTCTGCGACAAGTTCCACTCTCGTTTTGGGAGTAACCGAAGGAGAGGGAAGCCCACGGGCTCCCTGACACAGGTCAGGCAGTACACCAACGAATCTTTGGGTCAGTATGTGAAACGGTTCCGAGAGGCCGTTGGTCAGGTATCTGATTTGAACGATCTCCAAGCTGTGGGATTATTTCAGAACGATTTGGACTTAGTGAGGTCGGAGAAGCTGGTGAGGAAGCTGATGTTCAATCATCCGAAGAGCCTGGCAGAGGCATTCGATAAGGCAGAAGGTTATATCGTTGTGGAGGAGGCCATGAGTAGCTTGAGACGTTCCTCTTCGGAGCAGGTGAAGGAGGCAGATGTCCCTAAAACCCAGCTTGATCAGAAGAAGACGGGGGGGGGGTATAATGATAGATCGGAGAGCCGTTCCAAGAAGTTCAACAACTCATGGCGACAAGGAGATGCTCGTCCGCCTGTTTCCGCCCCGAAGGTGAACAAGGTTTATACCAAACTGAACACAGACAGGTTAGTGATTCTAGACCAAATCCGGAACCAGCCGTTCTTTGAGCCACCGAGGGACAATTATAGGACAGGGCAGGGCAACTCTCGAAAATATTGTAACTATCATCAAGCTGCAGGCCATGGCACCAACGAATGTTGTAATCTGAAGGATTCCGTGGAAAGAAAGATCCAGAGCGGTCTGTTAGTCCAATATGTGGCCGAAAAGAACCAACAAAGTGCCGACCGCACCGTTCAGACAGTTCAAACTAATCCTCCTGTACAGCCCGCCCCAAACCCACCACCAAGGCATGTCATTGACGTAATAACAGGGGGAACGTCGGGGAAATTGGTAGGAAGGAAGAGAAGGGGGTATCTAGATTCGGTTATGTCCATATCAGGTGCCTCTCCAAAGATGGATAGACCCTTTCCCGGAACTATTATATCCTTTACGGATGCAGACTATCCTTTGGAGCCCATTGATCCACATGAGGGGGCGTTAGTAATCACCGCGCAAGTAGGCTCGGTGGACATGAAACGTATGATGATAGATAACGGGTCTTCAGTGGATATTCTGTACGCCCACGCATATCAAAGAATGCATCTTGAAGGGCGAAAAATGGAAGTTGGGCAGGAGGCTCCTCTGTATGGCTTCAGCAACGATCCGGTCAAAGTTGCTGGCACTATCGAGCTCCCGGTGGTCTTCGGCACAGCCCCGCAACAGACAGAAATAATGTGTAAATTCTATGTTGTGCATGTAGATTCGGCTTACAACGCCATACTGGGAAGACCTAAGCTGACGGCTCTCCAAGCCGTGACTTCTGTCCCCCATTTCAAAATCAAGTTCCCTACAGCGCACGGGGTCGGAGAAGTGGCTGGAGATTTGGATCTAGCCCGACGCTGTTATCAGAATGCGTGCATCTCTTTCGGAGTAGGGGTCAGCAAGCAGAAACAAACCTTGGCAATCGAGATTGAGCCCTTCACGGAAGGCAGTTCCGAGCCATTGGTAACACCTGCAGGGGAGATGGAGGAGATTGAGTTGATCCTTGGGAAAGCAGACAAGACAGTGAAAATCGGTTTGGGTCTACCAGAACCTTTTCGGACAAATCTTACGGAACTCCTTCGCTGCTATGCGGACATTTTTGTATGGGAACCAAAAGACATGCCTGGGATTAGCAGAAAGGTCGCTGAGCACCGATTGGGGGTAGATCCCTCGAAGAAGCCTGTTCGGCAAAAGAGACGGATCTTCGCACCCGAGCGACAGAAGATTATTGACGAAGAGATCGCCAAGCTGTTGGCCGCTGATTTTATTTTTGAGATCGACTACCCATAGTGGATGGCCAATGTAGTATTGGTGCAGAAGCAGAACCAGAAGTGGCGAGTTTGCATTGATTACACCGACCTAAATAAAGCTTGTCCGAAGGACTTTTATCCTTTGCCCCATATTGATCAACTTATTGATGCAACTTCAGGATATGCTCTACTAAGCTTTATGGATGCTTTTTCAGGTTATCACCAAATATCCATGTGCAGGGAAGATATCCCGAAGACAGCATTCATTACACACCGCTCGGTATACGCCTATAAGAAGATGACCTTTGGCCTTATAAATGCTGGAGCAACCTACCAAAGAATGATGAATTTTGTCTTCCACAAGCAGCTGGGAAAGAATATGGAGGTTTATGTGGACGACATGATCGTTAAAAGCATGCAGATTCAGAAACATTTGGATGATCTGGAGGAATGTTTTCAGACTATCCGACATCACAAATTGAGGCTTAATCCCACAAAGTGTACCTTCGGCCTCGGTGTGGGAAAGTTCTTGGGGTATCTAGTCAGTCAGAGGGGCATCGAAGCCAATCCAGAGAAAATTCAGGCCGTCCTTGACATGAAGACTCCTCAATCGTTTAAAGACGTCCAACGTCTAACCGGTAGGATTGCAGCTCTGAGGAGGTTCATGTCCAGATCCGCAGAAAGGTGTCTACCATTCTTCAACACACTGAGGGGGCCGAAGAATGCGAAGACTTTCCAATGGACTTCACCCTGTGAAGAAGCCTTCCAAGGCATAAAGACCTATCTGTCCTCTGCCCCCCTATTGGTAAAACCCACCCCAAAAGAGACCTTGTATCTCTATCTTGCAGCGAGTTCCTTAGCCGTTGGAGCGGTGCTGATTCGGGAGATCAGTGGAAAGCAGTACCCGGTCTATTACGTCAGTCACGTCCTGCGAAACGCCGAAACCAGGTATCCAAATATTGAAAAAATTGCCTTTACTTTAGTAATTGCTAGCCGAAAGCTTCGGCAGTACTTTCATGGTAGGCTCCTGATCGTCTACACAGATCAACCACTGAAGAAGGTAATGGGTAAACCGGAGGTTTCGGGGAGATTGGCAGCATGGACCATGGAATTGTCCCAGTTTTTCCTTGAGTACCATTCCCGAACCGCTATCAAGGGACAAGCTTTGGCCGATTTTATGGTAGAATGTTCCTTCACCGAAGCAGATGCCGAGTTACAGGAAGCGGGGACATCTGATCGAACTGTTACACTTCTTCAACACGGTCAGAATGCATGGACACTGTATGTAGATGGGTCTTCCACGGTAAATGTCAGTGGAGCAGGAATTATTCTGACCAGTCCGGAGGGGTTCAAGGTACAACAAGCCGTTAGATTTGGGTTTAAGGCGACTAACAACGAGGCCGAGTATGAAGCCGTTCTAGCTGGGGTTCGGCTGGCGAAAAGCCTAGAAGTCCAGAAGTTGATCATTTATAGTGACTCTCAGCTGGTCGTCAAGCAATTATCAGGAGAATATGAAGCCCGTGGGACGAGGATGATCAGGTATTTGGCAGAGTTGAAAGACAGGCTTCGATACTTTGCTTCTCACTAATTTCAAGCCATAGAGCGTAACGGTAATTCTATTGCCGATGCCTTATCAAAGTTGGCCACTACAGATGCCGTCGTTTTCAATGGATCAGTCTATTTGGAGGTCCTACAGCAGCCGAGTATTCAACATGACTCGGTGATGTGTATCGAGCGATCTGACTGCTGGATGACTCCTTACATCAATTATTTGGCAGATGGCGTCCTTCCTTCGGATCAGATGTTAGCAAAAAAGGTCAAGTACAAAAGTGCCAACTTCGTTCTTATTGATGGAGATCTTTATCGGAGGGCATTTTCGTCACCATTATTGAAGTGTCTGGTCCCGTCCGAAGCAGAGTATGCCCTTCGGAAAGTTCATGAGGGCATCTGCGGTGATCACATGGCGGCTAAGTCGCTGGCATACAAAGTTCTTCGGCAGGGGTACTACTGGCCAACGATCTTCAAGGAAGCTACGGAATACGTGAAAAAATATGATAAATGTCAGCTCAACAGTCCGATCCCACATCAGCCACCGGAAGAGCTATACTCGATTCTATCTCCTATACCCTTCGCCGTCTGGGGGGTTGATATATTGGGTCCGTTACCGAAGGCTAAAGGGCAGGTCAGCTTCGTCATCGTCGCCATTGATTATATGACCAAATGGGTCGAGGCGAAACCACTTCGGCTGATAACGGAGCAGGAGTGTCTGAAATTTATGAAAGAATCCGTAGTGTTTCGCTTCGGGATCCCTCAAGTGGTTATATCAGATAACGGACGCCAGTTTGTGGGATCTAAATTTGAAGGATTTCTGAGGAAACTAGGAGTCCAGCACAGGAAGACTTCGGTAGCTCATCCTCAGTCTAACGGACAAGTCGAAGTGACCAACAGGACGCTGCTGAATGGAATCAAGCGCAGATTGGACGAAGCTAAAGGAAGATGGCCAGAAGAGCTGCTCAGCGTGTTGTGGGCCTACATGACTACGCCGAGGACAACAACAGGAGACTCGCCTTTCAGACTGGCCTACGGCACTGATGCCTTAGTCCCAGTTGAGATTGGATCTCCAAGTCTTCGAGTTAGTCAGTTCAGAGAGATCTACAATGACGAGGGACTAAAGGCCAACTTGGACCTATTAGAGGAAGTCAGAGAAGTGGCTTTGATCAAGTTAGCAGCCTACCAGAGGAGAGTTGCCAAGCATTACAACAAAGGGGTAAAGCTCCGAAGATTCGAGGTGGGAGACCTCGTTCTCAGAAAGGCCGAAGCGTCTACACCGCAGAACACTGGGAAGTTGATGCCGAACTGGGAAGGACCGTATGAAGTGGTCGAAGTACCAAAGCCTGGGACGTATCGGCTGAAGGCTTTGGATGGATCCGAAATTCAGAACACATGGCACGCAGGCAGGCTTCGAAAGTACTTTCAGTAGAAACCAAGTCAGTCCACTGGGAGTCTGTACATAACCGTTCATCATCAATAAAAAGTCACTTTTTTCACAACTGATCTTCGCATTTGTCCCAATGTCACAGTGGAGTAAGGAGGTATGGTAGGACTCGCTGGCCATTCGATGGCAGCCAATTTATTTGATACCCCGCGTGGTAGTCAAATCTTGGATCCTATATTATTTTTTACCAAGGGTGGTAAAATCAATGGTCACCGAAGTAAGGAGGTATGGTAGGACTCGCTGGCCATTCGATGGCAGCCAATTTATTTGATACCCCGCGTGGTAGTCAAATCCTGGATCCTATATTGTTTTTTACTAAGGGTGGTAAAATCAATGGTCACCGAAGTAAGGAGGAATGGTAGGACTCGCTGGCCATTCGATGGCAGCCAAATTATTTGATACCCAGCGTGGTAGTCAAATCCTGGATCCTATATTGTTTTTTACCAAGGGTGGTAAAATCAATGGTCACCGAAGTAAGGAGGTATGGTAGGACTCGCTGGCCATTCAATGGCAGCCAAATTATTTGATACCCCGCGTGGTAGTCAAATCCTGGATCCTATATTGTTTTCCACCAAGGGTGGTAAATTCGATGGTCACCGGTGTAAGGAGGCTCGGGCGGACTCGCCAACCATTCGATGGTAGCCTCATCGGCAGGTGATCCTGAGGACCTTGCCAGGCCCTTCGGGGTAGGCAAGTATCGTCATTCAGACTTCGTCAGATCCCTCACGGCACCTACCTCACACTTTGGTAACGAATAAGTATTCCTTTACTTTGTTATTATTGCCTAAATTTTTTTATGTGTTGAGTTCGGAATGCCACGTTATTTAGCTTCATCTTATCTGTTATACGACTTGCTTAGTTGTTGATTAACAGTTTAAAGTTAAGTTCACGGAGGAGCTTGTACATTTTTCAAATTAAATCCATATTGAAGTGTTGGTAAACAGTGAAAAAACCGAAGTCATAAAGGATAATGCTGATATTTTATTTACATAATGATGTTTACAAAGCGATAGAAGCTTTACAAGAATCCTACAGCTAAGGGAAAAGAGAATCATCTTCAGGGGTCAGCTTCGCCTTTCGAAGAGTCCAGAATGGTCGGGTCAACCTTGGCAGCGACAAGTCTTGTCTTGTCTTTACTTCGGCATTCATCGTATCCATCCGAGAACATTTGGACGATCTCCTCGTTCAACTCGGCTGATTTTCGGTATTCCTGTTGAATTTCCCTCCGAAGATCTCCGGTTAGAGGGGGACCCAAATCCCTCAAGGCCCGAAGTTCACGGAGCTCCTCTTCAAGTTTTGCCAGCTCCTTCAGATGTCTCAAGTCCCTAGCTTCGAGTTCATGTACTTGCACCGCCAGGCTTTTATTGGTCTTTACCATCGTCTCATTCTTCCCAACAAGGACCTCATTTCGTCGAACCAAGTCTATGTTAGTAGAAACAGTTATCTGATGGGTGGCCTCGGCTGTCTCCAACCTCTCTTTTAAATTATTCACGTCTTTCTGGAGGCCTTCATTATTAAGGAGAGTAGCACCGTGGGCCCTTCTCTCCCTTTCCAGAGCAAAAGCCAGACTGGCCTTCTCCCGCCTAGCCGCATCTTCTTCGGCTTCGGACTCTCTGTATCGGGGAAGAAGTCTCCCGAAGACAGCATTTGCCTACAGACGGGTAAAGAAAGTCGGTTAATTAGTAGAAGGAACAGATAAAACAGATGATTTCCAAATATTTCAAATTGAACAAACTCACCTTAGCCTGGTAGCTCATGCCCTCTTCGATTAGATCCCTGATCGAGCTGTTCCCGAACCGGTGATCGTCTGTCTCCCGGACGAAGGATTCAAACAGCTGGAAGGGGAAGTTGGCATTGAACTCCGGCCACACAGTGGGAGAAGATGCAGCTTCTCGCCTGAAGGCGGAGGGGGAGGATCTTGTCGGGGAAGGCACTGATGGTTCGGGAGGCGGTGGTGGTTGATCCTCGGAAGGTTGCTTCCTTTTACGAGACAGAAGAAGAGACTCGGTCGGGTCTTCGAGCTCGTCTTATGAAACGTGGATCTCCGTAGGGATAATGGTAGGCGGATCGGCTGCAGGAGGAGGAACCCGAAGCTCATCGGCAGACAGAGGAGTCACCATGGTCTTCCTCTTCTTAATCCGAAGAGCTTGCATTCGCTCGTTCGCAGGCATATCAATCAAACTCGCTGCAGAAGCTGATTGAAATCCTTGGGGGTTTGCCCGGATTTTCCGAACTGCCCTCTTCTTATGACGAGGCCGGCTGGGCTCCGCAGCAAGTTCTTCCTGTGGGATGTCGGCGGGGGATGATGGTGTTTTACCCGAAAGGAATTCATCCAATTCCCTTCGCTCGGTCGATGTTGGTTTTATCAAAGAAAGTTTATGGTCATATAACCAGGCTTGTTTGCTCAAGAGCCCGAAGCTCCACTCCTTCAGGGGAATCCTCTCGAGAATGCTCGCCATTTCTCTCACGCGCTCCTCTGGAATGTCCCCGAAGTCTGCAGAAATCCGCTCGGAAGTGGTCCATTCCGGGATAGACGGAGTTTCAGGCCCCTTCACGAAAAACCATTCTCTGTGCCATCCCTTGTTACTCGAAGGAGTATCCATCAACGGTCGCTCAGCACCTTGAAGCCTCGTTCCCGAGACTTCCCGGCCGTAAAGAGAGTGAAGAAAGAATCAACTGTTGGAGGTATCCCCAACTCATAGCAGAACGCGATGAAGGCCAGGATGTGGATGTACGAATTCGGCACCAGTTGGGCGAATCCTACTCCGACAAATCCCAGGAGGGTAACGAGGAAGGAGTGGAGAGGGAATCTAACTCCCTTATCTAGAACAGTTACCGGCACAGCAGTCCACCCGTCCGGCCGTTGATACATCCGCTCATGCGATTCTGGAGCCCTCACCAGATGGGTGTCCGGGATCTGATACCGACTCTTGATGACCCGCAGCTCGGTCTCGGTAACGATGGATGGGGTATTGGCGTGAGGATACTGCTCTTCACTCTCGAAGAACTCGAAAGGGTTGGAGTTTGGAACCGACTCAGTAGGGTTGTGGGTAGGAGGAGTGACGGAAATTGGAACAACAAGGATAGGGGTGGAGTTATCTGAATCTTGGGCCGCCATTGTTACTGAGATCTTGTAGGAGAGAAAAGAATCGGAGAGAAAGAGAAAGCACTGTATATCAAATTCAGATTAAGCTGGTAAAGTCGTCAAATTGGGGAAAATAGGCTTTTATAGCGGTCTTTTCAAATTTTGCACGAAAATCGGGGGCGGCTCATTAATTTGACAGTCATCATTACGAATTTGAAAGGTTACGTCCGGGTTAAGCTCCAAATATTTGGCCCTTTGGATTTTTCTTTTGGGCCTATGCCAACCCTGTTGGGTCTCGTGACCTCTTGGGCCGCTTATAGTTCTTTATTGAATATTCTATTTAATAAAAAACTAGGGGGCAATGTTGGGTCCCGATATTTCCCCTACTGGGCCGGACGGATTGGGCCTCCCCATTTACTTAGCCTAGTGGACCTTTACTATTAAGTCTTCTAGCCATTGGGCTTAACCTTTACCCTGTCTTTATTGTCTCTCCTTAAACATTGGGCTGGATCAAGCGGCCGGTCCATAAAATCTTTTAATATCTAAGACCTTGACTGGTAATGATGAAAAAGGAGAGCAGTTGACCAAAAGTCTGCAGATCATTAATGTGGATGAGATTTTATCCGGCCGGCGGCAGAAACAGTAGAAAAAAGGTGACAACCTGCATGCACACGGCTAAGACCAGAGAGAAGCAGGGGGCTGTGTCAGATCGTGGTTGGTGGCACAAAAAACCGAGTATGAGAGTATAACCAAGGAAGGGGGTTTCCTAATGAAAGGTATGCATACACTTTCTATCTGGCTCAACACACTAGACATTTTTACATCCTCCATTGTTAAAATCTTGAACACCTGTATTGACTCTCACGCCGGAGCTATCCCCCAACGGTCCAGCCGTCAAGCTTTTGGTGTTGATCGTATTTTCTGTGCAGGATTAGGACGTCTTACGTGATTGGGACGTCATCAAATATCTTGGCGTTAACAGTCATGATCATGCCAACAACTGTCCATCAACCCACTACGGGCCAATGAGGACTTTTACCACATCATTTGTAACATTACGGTCATGATTATACCGAATAATCCCTGGTCATAATCATACCAAGTCCATCTATGCACTACAGGCCACAGATGACTTTTACCATTTTATAAACATGAGGATGATGACAATGATATAAGAATTCAATAAAACAAGTTCAAGAATTAATTTATCCAAGAATTAACAACGTCCAAATTGTCAACATGATACTGCTTTGTGGAGTAAAATTCAAGAATGCTTAGAAGAATATTTTCATGAAAAGATACTGGATGAAACGCAATTATCAAGGATATTTCACAAATTTCATGGAGTATAGAAGTCAAAACTTAACCAACTGAGTATAATAAAGAATGGAATAACAAAAGAAATCACCATGCATGCGATAGACCGCACAGACCACAAAATAATAAATAATAAATAGGAAGAGCCTAACACATACATACATATCCATATAACAACATTACAATTAATTTACAACACAAAATAGAGGCACTCAACTCAAACAAGGCAGACATGCATTATTAAAACATCAGTACCCACATTTCTATTTAGGAATTTGATATTTTTACAATATTTTGTATCGCTATAGATGTATAGCGACGTTGAAAATCGTCACTATAAGATCTATAACGATAATTTTCATATAAAAATATCATTTTCTGTCGTGAATTTATCAGTTTTCAATTATTTTCTTCTTTCTCACAACACATTGGACTTTATACCTTTCCATTTTTCTTTCCTCCCAAAACACCCAACAGCAACACCCTAACACATTCTAAATCCACACAGTTTTGATTTTTTTTTTATATTTATATTTATATTTATATTTCCTCAATCAACAAAGTACTAATAATAATTATAAAGATATCTCAACCCACCATAAAATAAAAATAATAATAATAATAATATAAAGATACCTACCATCCGCAAAGGCTATCCGCACCTAATTCCCCTTATGAATTACTACTTATTCAATATGAAATTAATATTGCCGACACTTTGATGCACCATTTACATTAGCTGGGGATGTATAATTTGATAATAATTATTTTGATAGTTCCACCAATATTCATTCTACAATAAGTAGGTTTTATGGAATTGACGAATTAATTAATTTTAAAATTAATTTTTGTATCATTCTTACTAAAATATAGATGAAATGATTACAACCAAAAGAAAGTATATACAATTTACTATTAATCCCAATTTTTATAATTTTTTTTAAAAAATTATATGTGTTTAATTATTTATTTTAAAAATAGTTAATTTGGTTTAAAAAAAGATAAAATTAGGCATTTATTTTGGGATTTAAGGAGTACTAATAAGTAGTAATGGTCTGGGGTACAAATGAGAGTAATTGCAAAACATATGGTTGGCCCATTCATTGTATCTGCGTCGGTGGACATTGGAGGAGAAGAATAATTGTCTGTTACATTTTAATAGAGTTATGTTACTATCGCATAATATCGTTTATATACTGTTCACATATATTTACATACATATTGATATGATCCATATGACTTATTCTGCACGTGGGCCATACCAATATGTATGTGAGTGTATGTGATCAATTTGTGAGCGATTTTTATATGATAAACTTATTTATTTTAATATGAAAATTTTTATTCTTGATTTTCCCCCTCGTAATTATTTTTCATATAATAGTAATTGTTTGGCTCTAACTTTAATCTAGGGAAACTGATATTTCTATACGTATTTTTTATATCTTCACGTGGTCTTCTCTCACGTGAGCATACAGCGGGTCTTACATTTATGTGTCAATTTAAAAAAATTCTTAGTTAAAAAAAATTTGATGCATTAATTCATAAAGAAAGTCTCATTTTAAAATATCTTGAAAAAGAAAGTTGAATGTTCCATAGGGGTTCAATTTTCTCCACTAATTTATATTCATTCAAATATTTTAATGCGTAAAAGTAAGTGAAAACATAGAAAGGAGAATAGTAATTTATTTTCTTTTAATTAAAAAGGAACTTTTAATTATAACAAGTAATTATTAGAGTTTATAAAAATTCAATCAACATAAAAATGTCATAATTAAATCAAGAATATCAAGTTTTGACTAATCTCAACCTATTTAACTTTTAAGTAGGCCCCACCCGTGAAGCTTGCTTTCTATTTTAAATAATACTCCTATCTCATAGAGATAATAACATAAAAATTACATATTATACTGTTGACGTGGCGGTATATGATTTGTTATTAAATTAAATAGATCATATTAACAACAAATTATATACTGCCACGTTAACAATACGCGAGCGGCATGAATATAATTATTAGAATACAAAACATATAGGCAACTTCAAAAATAGAGAAAAAAATTTGAACAGTGTGGTTGCGTTGTGCACTTCTTGGATAAGAGACTGTCGGTGGTGTAGAAAAAGATAAAAACATCTCATTCTCATTTATTAATTAAATAAGTAAAAAGAAAACTCTTTTTTCCACTAATATTGTTATATATGTTAAAAAAATATATTTATATTAAAAAATATTGAATACATGAAATAAAATAATGTAAAAAAAAGACTTATTTATAATTAATTTATTTTATCACTTATAATTTTACGATAGTCATAATTTACATCAGACATAAAATTAATCGCTATTAATCACAATTCACGTTTGAAATAAATATAGTCAAAATATAAATTTAGGTAATTTTTTTTAAAATTAATATTTTTATATATATTTTTGATATTCTCCTTCCTGTGAAAAAGAACGTATAGATATATTAAAAATATATGTAAATAGTGCACCTTCCTCTTTTCGTGCATAATCTAACCATTAGGTAGAGAGCGTTCTGGCACCAAATACAGCGGAAATGAAGCAAAGTTGAAGCAATCTCTCTTGCCCACAAAAACAAGACAAACAAAAACTGAAAATATAAAATTTCACTTGCAAGGTAAAAGTCCAGGGAGAGAGAGAGAGTACTTGTAGAGAGAGAAAGGGAAGGAGATGAAAATTAGACAGACTGTCTTTGTCTATTAGTAGACCAGTCAGTGTCATCAATCTAATTCAAAATTGTTCATGAAGACAAATCAATAAAATAAAATTAAAATACAAAGTATAACAGCACAATCACAGCCAAATTCCAGCCATTATTGCCTCTCTCAGCTCACTACCGCCCATAAGACTGCCCCCCTCTTTCCACCATTTTAGTCCACCCCATTCTCTCTCTCCTCTCATTTCAGACACACAAATCTCTGAGCAAATCCACAAAGCTAGTTCAGATTCACATTTGTGGGTGTTCTTAGATTTGTACAAAAAACCTAATTCCACCGATCCTTTCCCAAATTCCCTTCACATTCTTGGTGGGTTTTGATTTTGGGTGGTAAAGTTGCAATCTTTTACCAAATTCCAATTACATGCTTGTTGGGTTTTGATTTTGGGTGGTAAAGGTACAAGCTTTAGAGCTTAAAGAATATGTATGGGAGAGATCCATGGGGTGGGGCGTTGGAAATAGCGGCGGATTCAGCTACGGATGATGATCGGAGCAGGAATTTGCAGGACTTTGATCGGGCGGCGCTTTCTCGGCCGTTGGATGAGACCCAACAGAGCTGGCTATTGGGTCCTGGTGAGCAGAAGAAGAAGAAGTATGTGGATCTGGGTTGTATTATTGTGAGCAGAAAGATCTTTGTTTGGACTGTTGGGACTATATTGGCGGCTGGGCTTATTGCTGGGTTTGTCACTCTTATTGTCAAGACTGTGCCAAGGCATCACCACCGTCCTCCGCCGCCAGATAATTACACTCTTGCCCTGAGGAAAGCTCTCATGTTCTTCAATGCGCAGCGCTGTAAGTGATTCGAATTTTACTTCATTTTAACAAATTATACATTCATATTATGTGTCTTGCTTTATTGGGTTAGTTTAGTTTTTGGATCTGATTGGATCTGATGATCTAATTTAGTTTTGAGATAATAATTATCAGTTGATGATGTGTGAAATTATGTTTATATATATGAAATTGAGGGTGCAATTTTTAGTGTGAATATTAACCATCTAAGTTTAACAAGAAAGGGAGAAAGATTGTTTTTTATTAGAACCGTCGAATTGGGTTAATCAGTGAAAAGATCTTTCATTTTGTGCCACAAAAACTCAAATCTCTCTAATGTGATTATTTGTCATTTAAAGAATACACTTTGTTGTCATCATTATATGTTTAGCTTTTGCTATTTCATTTTATTTGCTAGATAGTTTTATAAATTGTTATGTTCTGTTTTTCCTTTTGGCACTTCAAAATGTAATTGTTTCTTGGTAGTTAGTTACTGTCACTTTATATTTAATTTCCATTCCCTTTCTGTTTAGATATCTAATTTAATGTTAAATTTGAGTGTTTGCAGCTGGAAAACTCCCCAAGCACAATAATGTTACGTGGAGGGGGAACTCTTGTTTGAATGACGGCAAGTCAGATTCTTCGTCTATAAGCAAAAATCTGGTGGGTGGTTATTACGATGCTGGTGATTCAATCAAATTCAATTTCCCTGCATCTTTTGCGATGACGATGTTGAGCTGGAGTGTGATCGAATATAGTGCCAAATATGATTCTGCAGGGGAGCTCAACCATGTTAAAGACATCATTAAGTGGGGGACTGATTATTTTCTTAAGACTTTCAATTCTTCTGCTGATACCATAGACCGTGTTGTGGCGCAGGTAAATATCATACATCTTTTGGTTGATTCTTTTGCTGCCTAACAAATTATTCATGATATACTCTTTTCATGCTTGCATCAACTTTTGAATGTTATCTGGAATTCTCATCAACTGGCTTTCTTTTCTTTCGTCTGATAGGTGGGAGTGGGAGATACTTCCGGAGGGCCAGGTCCTAATGATCATTATTGCTGGATGCGTCCTGAGGACATTGATTACCCTCGGCCAGTAACTGAATGTCATAGTTGCTCAGACCTTGCTGCAGAGATGGCAGCTGCTTTGGCTTCCGCATCAATTGTTTTCAAGGACAACAAGGCTTACTCACAGAAACTTGTCCATGGTGCTAAAACTCTCTTTAAGTTTGCTAGGGATCAGCGCGGCAAATACAGCGCGGGGTCGGAGGCCGCAATTTTCTATAATTCCACTAGTTACTGGGACGAGTTTGTGTGGGGTGGAGCTTGGATGTATTATGCTACCGGGAATAATTCTTACCTTTCACTTGCTACAAATATCAAAATGGCAACACATGCCGGTGCTTTCTGGGGAGGCCCAGATTATGGTGTACTTAGCTGGGACAACAAGCTTGCCGGAGCTCAAGTAAGTTGAAGGAGCATATTTGTTCTCTTGCTTTAAATCTTCTTGTTACTGCATAATCACTTTGTGTGTGTATGCGTCTGTTCAAATGTATGTGCAGTGTAATCCTAAGCCACTATACTTAAATTTGATGAGTGCTCAGTTATATGGGGTCATATTCTAATATTCTTTTCCATTTGCTTGATGTTCCATTTTGACATTAATTTTACCCTTACATTTCAAATGCAACTAATCTTTTATTGGCATTCAAAGGAACTGAACTGCATGGTTAATTAGTTTCCCTATATCAGAACTCATAAGCACCAATTAAGTAGTGATACGGTTGCTTGGTAATTTTCCTCTTAAATGTTCCAGTCAGAACTGATATAGAGTTTTTCTGTCTCCTTTCTGTTTCATTCAAGTGGAAAGAGTTATGACTGCTAAGAGACTATTTTTCTGATTACGTGTATGCTGTTTGTATCTGATATCTATTCTATTGTCGCTTGTAGTCCTCTTATCCTTTATTTTTTAACTATTGAGGGTCAGATACAATTATATCATTCCTATGGCAATTGTAGTCCTCTTATCCTTTATTTTGTAACTATTGAGGGTCGGATACAATTATATCATTCCGATGCCAACCAGCTTACAGGTATTAAAGTTGCAACACGTGGTCATATTTCAAATGGAAAAATAATTTTATTTTGAATGAAATGGTTAAATTTGTCCTTTTTTCTTATTGCTGAAATTTGAATGAAATGGTTATTTTTAAGCGCAGTGAACTTCGTGCGCATTTTCAAGGAGACTATGCCATGTTATCGCTTACTGGAGCCCCTTGAGGCAATAAATGGGTTACAATAGTTGGTTTTACTTTAGACTCTTGATGTACATATTAGGGTTTTTAATAGTGTTCTTAATTTATCATGTTACAGTTATTCTTATCAGTATCTAGATATTTAGAGGATGGTTTTAGATAGTGGATCCTAACCCTTCTTTAGATTTGATCTAAAACATTGGTAATATGAGCCTAGACCTATATAAGGGGATGCCCCCTTAAATGTAAATCATAAAGCACAGTTATAATAAAGTGTGTGTATTAGAAAAGTAAGTTTTAGATAGCCAAATTTAATGTTTAGGAGCAAGCGCGTATAAATTGTTATGCAGTTTTTTGGTTAGCAAACTTTTTTTTATCGCTTTTTATGGGATAGAAATAATATATTATAAAACCTTTTTTCTTAATACGATCTTTTTCTTTAAATCTTTAGGTGCTTCTAACTCGTTTGAGATTGTTTTTGAGCCCTGGGTACCCATACGAAGAGGCTTTAAAGACGTTTCACAATCAGACCAGTATATTCATGTGCTCATTCCTTCCATACTTTACAAGCTTCAACAGAACCAAAGGTATAATCAGCTGTTTCGTTATCCCTTATATTCCCTTATATAAATTAAATATAAAAATGACATCTAATGTTTGTTCGGTCCATGTTGCAGGAGGTTTGATCCAGTTAAATCATGGAAGGCCTCAGCCTCTTCAGTATGTAGTCAATGCTGCCTTTTTGGCTACAGTGTATAGTGACTATCTTGATGCTGCAGATACACCTGGATGGTATTGTGGACCTAATTTTTACTCGACCGATACCATGCGTAAATTTGCGGAGACGCAGGTATGCGATAATTTCATCTAGCTTTCACTTAATTAGGACGACTTTTGTGATATTAAACTGTTTTTTCCATACTTTTAGATAGAATCATTTCAAAAGATGTTTATCGCTGCAAAATTTGAAACAATTTTTTTAACCAAAAACATGACTTCCTGGCATTTTTGGCAGATTGACTACATCCTTGGCAAAAATCCACGAAAGATGAGTTATCTTGTGGGTTTTGGCAATCACTATCCGAAACATGTCCACCATAGAGGTGCATCCATTCCGAAGAACAAGGTCAAGTATAACTGTAAAGGAGGATGGAAGTGGAGGGATACGTCCATGCCCAATCCTAATACTATTGTCGGGGCCATGGTTGCTGGTCCCGATAGGCATGATGGTTTCCGTGACGTTCGTACTAATTACAATTACACGGAGCCAACACTTGCAGGCAATGCTGGTTTAGTGGCAGCCCTGGTGGCTTTGTCAGGTGAACCGAAGGCTACGCAGATCGACAAAAACACCATGTTCTCTGCAGTTCCACCTATGTTTCCCACCCCACCACCGCCACCGGCTCCTTGGAAACCATGAGATTCCGGTGGTGGTCATTGTCATTTACGTGTCGTGTGATTTTTTCTGTTCGATAGTTATACACCATAGGGTGACGAACAAGGAGGGGAAAAGCACCATATAGAAACATCATGACTCATTGGCTGTGTTAGGGGTAGCTTGATGCCATCGGTTTTGGGTATCTTGTATTTACCTTTGTAATTTGTGATATACATTGTATGTACCAAACAAATCATCATGTACCATCATTTTGAAATACCATAAAGTTGAACAAAATGTGATTACAGAAACAATCTAGCAATATAAAACTAGTGGACTATGGTTTTAGCCCCAAGGCCCTCAAAAGAAAAACTATTTAATCCCACCTTTGTTCTCATAAATGCCTTAGAGCATTAATAAAAGTCTCCTTAATTAATTCTCTATTCTTAATTTTGAATAATATATTAACAAATCATTATTCAACAGCTTTCTTATCTTTATTTGACTTTCTATTTTAATCTCTATATAGGATTTTATTCTTCAGTGTGAGAGAGTCAAAAGACCGTTCTCTATATATACAAAATATCATTTCACGCCCATTTAAGTGGACAACTCATCAATCATGCACATATTGGCATTTTTTTAATACTTTATTTTCAAATTATAAATTTAATATTGACTTATTTTTTAAAAATTAATTTCAAACGTATTCAAATTTAAAATTGACATAAATTTATTTAATTTATGTCAATATAATTATAAATATTATAAAAGTACTGTTAATTATAAAATTTATTATTTTTAAAATTTAAATGAATCATATTAAATTTAAATTTAAAATATCACAAATTAACCTTTTAAAGGTTAATATTGATCTTATGTATATTTGCAACTACAATTCATTCAATACTCACTCCATAAATTACTTAAAATTTAAAATAAAATAAAAATTATTTTAAAATGAAATATAATTGATATATTATACTGTCCCTTTTATAAATTATAAGATTATTATTAATTTGATGTTTAACTGTTGGAACTTTTAAATTTTAAATTTCATTATTTAAGGAATCAATATAAGAAACATGTTGGGTACATAATGAAAAAATTGAATCTATATTTTGCAGAATGACCCAATAACACCGCAGAGTAAGGATAAATATAAAAAAATTATTGTGAATGCTCTTACAATATTAAAAAAAATTTGCTGAAATAAGTTGTCATATTCTATACAGTATAATTACAAACAAACATCGAATTTAAAAGGGGAAAAGAGAAATAATCTCAAAATAATTTTACCAATTAAATTTTACCCCATTACTCCAAAAACAAATAGTAATATTCAAAAAATAATGCTAGAGACACAAACTATTTTACAAACTGCTGATGTGGCATACTTCACCTCAACATATTGTGTAGGACCGAAGACTACATTGAAATAATTTGTTGATCAATACGCTGAGGTAAAGTATGCCACATCAGCAATTTGTAAAATGTTTGTAAAATAGTTTATATCTGTAGCACTACTCATATTCAAATTAAAGTATTTGGATTAGGGAATGATTAATATATATGAATGAATAGATTCATACATTTTTGTTGGTAAAACTAAATAAATACCCACTGTAGTTAGTAGGTTTTATTGATTACACCATTGAACTTTTAATTTTTCAAATTACACTACTAAACTAATTATTATTTTGAAATTGGGTCATTCCGTTAAAAAAAATAATAAGCGAACGTTAATTTTTTATCTACAAAACTAATGAATTACCCATTGTAGTTAACACATTTTACTGATTATACCATTGAACTTTTAATTTTTCAAATTACCCCATCAAACTAATTAAAAATAATTATTTTAAATATTTTTAAAAATAATTATTATTTTAAGTAAAAAATATTAGAACCAAAAAAATTAAAGTGATTTTAAATTAAATTAATGTTTACTTAATTTTTTTAATAGAATGACCTATTCTTAACATTAGATTTTTTTAAAAAAAAACTAAAAATAGAAATTAAAATAAAAAAACAGTAAAAGATAAATAAAAAAACTGATTCAATTTTTTCAAAAAAGAAATTAATAACTTTTATAAATAAATATTATTTTCAAGAAAAAAAATTAGAAAATTCTTCATATTTTAAAAAATGAGTAAAATTTTATAAAACATAGATTCAAAAAAATAAACTTTATTTTCAAAAGAAAAAAAAAGATTTTTTTTTTTAAAAATCAATAAGGTTTCATAAAACTTTAATTTTTTTAAATCTATATTTTATGAAACTTTACTCATTTTATAAAAAAAAAATTAAAGTTTCTAATATTTTTTACTGAAAATAATAATAATTTTTTAAAATATTTAAAATAATCATTTTTAATTAGTTTAATGGGGTAATTTGAAAAATTAAAAGTTTAATCAGTAAAACTTGCCAACTAATGTGGGTATTTCATTAGTTTTACCGATTTCATTGATATTTTTATTTTGTAGGTACATGTGATGATTCTTTGCTTCGATGACATTTTAAAGTGTTCTTCCTTATCTTTTGTAAATTATTATAATTTTAATAAAAATAATTAGTTGATAATTTATTTATTTATTTAATTAATTTTTATAAAGGGGCACAGTTGAAATTTGTTGCCCTGGGCCTTAGAAAACCCAGGACCGGCTCTGGTTGGTAAGTTTTACTGATTACACCATTGAACTTTTAATATTTTAAATTACACCACTAAACTAATCATTATTTTGAAATTAGGTCATTTCGTTAAAAAAATAAACGGACGTTAATTTTTTATGAATTATCCACTGTAGCTGACATATTTTACTGATTACACCATTGAACTTTTAATTTTTCAAATTACATCATAATTAGTTTAGTGGGGTAATTTAAAAAATTAAAAGTTTAATTGTGTAATCAGTAAAACTTGTCAACTACAGTAAGTATTTCATTAATTTTACCCATTTTAGTTAATTTTGGATCAAGTTAGATTCCAAATACATGTATTAATTATTGATGCATGTGGATTGGATGTAGGCTCCCAATTTTCTCAAATTGACTTGGACCAATAGCCAGGGAAATCTCAATTCAATGGCCTTTTAATACAATCAAATAGAAAGAACAAGTACGTACAACACAATGATTTTACCATCCTACAATTCTTCTCAAATGACGGAGCTTGAGGAACGAACTTCATTAATCATATTAATCAAAGTGCAATCTTGTCCTTCACTATGGAGTACGTCTAATAGCATCTCAGAAGTTGAGGAATCGGGTTTGAAAGCCCTCTTGACCATTTCCCCTAGAAGAGTTGCAGCCTCATGATGCTTTTTGCCCTTCAAAAATCCTTGGACAATAACATTATAAGTGACACTATCTGGCAGGCAACCATTTTCTTCCATTTTCACGAGAAACCCTTTTGCTTCCTCAAATTGTCCATTTTGACAAAGCCCTTGTATTAGTACAGTATATGTCCTAACATCAGGATTCAAACCTTTAGAAGAAAGGTTATCAAAAAGTTCTCTTGCTTTATCAATCATCCCAACCTTGCTAGTACCACTAATGACGATATCGTAAAGCGCAACATAAGAATTTAATCCACTGTTCTCCAACAGATTTAGTAAAGACAATGCCTCATCAATCAGGTGGTTTTTGCAGAGTCCGTCCAGCAAGATGCAATGAGTGTACTTGTCTGGAATAATGTCCTTCGTTTGCATCTCATTAAAAAATTCAAGAGCTGCTGCACATTTACCCATTTGAAATAGCTCATTTAAAATAGAGCTGGAAATGGCAACGCCAGGCTTCAATCCCTTTGAAGGCATTTCTCTGAAGAGATGCATAGCTTCATCTATTTCTCTCATCTTGCAATACCCATTAATTAAACTGTTATAGGTAAAAGTGTTGGGAAATATGCTTCTATCATTCATGAAATTAAAAATATCCATTGCTTTATCCATTTGACGTAACAAACAATACCCATCAATTAGCACATTGTATGTTGCAACATCAGGATGAATGCCTCTTTGAACCATTGTTTGGAGCACGGACTCTGCTTCTTCTATCTTCCCTTCTTTGCAATATGCATCCATCAAAATAGTAAAGGTATACAAATTCAGAGAGATGTTTTTGGTGTCCATTTCTCCTAACATTCTTGTAACCTCATTCCAACGGCTAAAAGTGCATAATCCCTGAAGCAATGAACTATATGTGACAACGTTTGGCTGAATTCCTTTTCCAATCATTTCGGCAAAAAGGTCTAAAGCATTGTCTACCAGTCCATCTTTGCATAGACTATCTATGACCGTGCTATACATTATGGTGTTGGGTTTACAATTTCCTTTTTCCATAGACTTGAGCAAAGCAATGGCATTGGCGGCGTTTCCAGTTTTGCAAAGACCATTAATAATCGTCCCGTAAATGACATCATTTGGTTCACAAACTTCTTCCCTGCACAACTTCTTAAATAATTCCACAGCCTCGACAGTCCTATCTGCTAGAACGAGTCCATTCAAAAGAGTGCTGAAGGTAGGCAAAGTCGGTAAAAGACCACGCTTGAAAAAGCTGCCGAGAATAGAAAACCCGCAATCAACTTGATCTAAGTGGCAATAGCAATTGATTGCAATGGTCATGGTATAAACATTAACTGGAACACCCATGAAATCCATTTTCTTAAGCAAAATAATTGCAGAATGATAATGCCTCATCTTCACAATAATCCTAATTACTTTGGTAAAATCAATAACGGAAGGCATAGGGTGCCTTTGGAGCATTTCGTCGAACATGGTCAGGGCATCATCAAGCTTATAAACATTATCAAAGCTAATTGTAGGTTGTTTCTTTGAGGAAAAATCCAATTTCGAACTAGTATTATTATCAGTAGAATGAGAGTGAAAAGATAAATGCAACATCAGAGTGTTTGGAAATTGGGAAAAAGAAATTCCTTCGGCACGAAGAAGAGGACGAAGAAGAAGAAGAAGAGACCGCCTTTTGCAGATGAACGAAGCAACAGCATTTTTGTTCATCATGATTAGTTTAGGGATTCTGGAGAGAAATGAAATCAATTGTTTTGGTGTAATAATCATGCGGAGTTTGATCGTTTAATTATCCATCTCTTGATGTCTCTTCTTACATTCTATTTCTGAGTTTTGAACAGAAAAGAAAAGAATAGAAAATTTAAATTAGAATAAAAAATAAAAAAATAGAAAATTTAAAATTTTCTTTTGTGTTGTTTCTGAATTTTTAATAGAAAAGAATAGAAAATTTAAAATTGAGGGCATGGATTGTAATTTAAAATTTATTATATTAAAAGTTGAGCATAATATGGGAATTATAAAAATATTACTCATTCCAATTTTTTTTTCATCCAAATCATGCCAATTTTGGACGAAAAACTTTGACAGAAAAAGTGGCCAAGTTTTCTATCCATTTCTTTTCTTTTCCGTTTATTAAAAAACTCAGAAACATAAGAATTGGAAAGAAACATTAAATTTTTCGTCCATTTCTTTTCTTTTCTGTCTATTTTAAAACTCAGAAACAGAGCGTTAATGTCTCTTAATATATTAATAGTCCACATATTTATATTAAAAAGTCATCTAAATAATTAAGATATAAATATGAATCTAAACTATTCAGATAATTTTTTAATACAAAAATTTTAACAGCTAAAATGTATTAAGAGGATGACTATTATTTGGCACTGGCCTATGGGCATATGTTAAGTATGACTGTGTGAGGAGTAAATTATATTTTTTAAGTATATTAAAAAAAATAAAAAAGTAATTTTTTTTAAATTATACAAAATTACATAAATTGACGAGTACTTTTTTTTATATTAATAGATTCTACTAAATGACATATTTTATTATTGCGGACAAAGAAAATTATACTTTTAATCATCTTTTTTGGAGTTTGAAACCGTGCAAGGCCCGAGTTGTTTTTCTTTTATTGGAATGCATTTCAATTTAGGATGGTTGGTTTTACAATTATCTACTACTCTTTCCGTTCTTTAATATAAATTGTTTTAGAAAAATATTTTTTTCCTTAATATAAGTCGTTTGAGAATTTCAAGTAAGTATTAATTACTTAGTTTTCAATATTACGCCAAGTATTAAATGTAACTTTGGTTCTCTCATTATTTTGTGTCTAATAAATAACAATATTTTATTTTAATATAAGGGCAATATAGACAATTAATATTATACAATTATTACCTTAATACTTGTGCATAATCTTAAAACGACAATAAATATAGTAATTTAACGATTAATTAAATTGTAAGTTTCTCTTTTAGATTATTATTATTATTATTATTATTATTATTATTATTATTATTATTATATACACACGCATGCATATGGCATATTATTATGATCTTTTTATTTTTATTATTTTATTTATTTTTTAGTTTGTTCTATCAAATGATCTTATGATAAATTTAATATATAAATATGACATAAATTAAGAAAGTAAATATTATTAATTATAGTCAATTCTCACAGCAAGTATAATATTAAATATTATGTGTAATTTTTTAATAATCAACAAACTCTAAATTGTTTTATACATGAATAAGCCTTGACAGACATTTTTATTGGACATGAATATTGGATATTTTCAATTTTATTTTATTTTTTGTTAGTGATTCTCAAAAAATGTATAATATTTATTCCAATAAGAATTTTTATAAAATATAGTATTTTAGGTGTAATTTAGATACATATACAAAAATAGGGTTGTACAGTCTGTATAATTCTGTTTTTTGTATATTTATCCAAATTATACCTAAAATACTATATTTTATAAAAATTCATTTTGAAATAAATATTATATATTTTTTAAGAATTACAAGCACAAAAAAAAATAAAAAAAAAATACACCTCTTCAATAAACCTGTCTGTGTAGCATTACTCTTTATATATAGAGTCCTTCTACGCCGACCGGCATTTTCCGACCGGGGTAGTGACCGGCCGGATTTTTTTTTTTTTTTTTTTTGCTTTTGATTACAAAATAATTAAAGTGATTTATTGGAACTGAAATTTTTATAAAATGCAGTGATTTAGACGTCCGTTTGGATACACGTAACAAACAGGTTATACAGTCTGTACAACCCTGTATTGTTACGTGTATCCAAACGGACGCCTAAATCACTGCATTTTATAAAAATTTTAGTTCCAATAAATCACATTAATTATTTTGTAATCAAAAGCAAAAAAAAAAATAAAAAAAAAATTCCGGCCGGTCACTGTCCCGATCGGAAATAACCGGTCCCCTGGACTTTTTCTTATATATATTCCGACGGAAGGCAGGCTTTGTTTGAGGTCAAAGGTGGTAGGTAGGTTAATCATGATGAGGTCTATTTTTATTGTGCAAAATGAATCTGTCTCTTAACTGAACATACCCTTCGTGATGAAACCAAGTTAATTTCTCCTATGGAGCTATTCAAACCCTGAGTAACAATTTCAATTAAATTCGAAAAATAAGTAGTAACTAGCTAGGAAAAGTACTTATTAATAAGCAGTGGAAGTCTTGATAAGTAGAATTTATTAATATGCAGTAGAATTCTTGATAATGATCAATTTGCGTTCAATTCTTTAATGAATGAATATATAGTACTGAACATATCACATTGTGATAAGTATACAGTCTTATATTAATAAAATTAGAATCTACCTTCTCATGCTTATTTTGATTTTCATGAATTCATTTGTGGTACTATTGTGCAGCGATAATAATGATTAGAAAAAAAAAACCCATTTATTTACTCAAAAAAATAATAAATAAATATTGATCATTATGTGTTGTAAGGATAACCTTATATATATATATATATATATATATATATATATATATATATATATATATATATGAGACTGATCCATAGCTAACGTCGTAAAAAAAAATTTATTTAAGCGTCCATCCGAATATTAAACAATTGATATTAAAATCCCCTCCTTGTAAAAGTTGCAGTATTAAAATACGTACCCTAAGCATGACTATATTTTTATAATTTCAAATAGCTTAATTTAAATAAATAATAATCAATTAATTTATAATAGAGTTTTATAATTCCTCCGAAAATAAAAGTAATTCCAAATTTTTTCACCATTTAATAAATATGTGGATTTTTAATCAAATTTTCAATACTTGAAAATTCTCTTAAACTTTAGTCGTAAAAATATTTTTATCAATTTTAATTTTTGATAAGATTGATCTTAATATCATCAACTATTTATTAGTATATTTCAATTATTACTAATAAAATTATTAAGATGAAATAATTGGTATATTGATTTTTATTTCAACTATTACATTACAATTTTATCTTTGATTTTTATTTTATTGAACTTGTACTATTACATTTGTTAATTTTAAAGGTAATATTTAAATGGGTTATATGTATACATAACTGTGTATTATATAAAATTATGATGACGGATTTTTTTAAGTTATAACGACGGTTCACCAGTCGTCATATTCCAAAATAGCTATAGCGACCGTCACTATAACTCAAAAAATTATTGTCATAGCCGTAATAAAGCTGTGTACATACATTTTTTTTGAATCCGGTTAGCATGAATTTATTTTTTAATAAGTTGGTTAATTGACCAATAAAATACTGACACACACAGAGCCTCGCCTGCGTGTCAACACTCTGTTAATCAATTGACCAACTTACTTAAAAATGAATTTCATCCTAACTCCTCCCATTTTTTTTTCCTATTTAAATATTAGAAAATTAGTTAGAACAAGCAGAAATAAATTTAAGAAAACTTATCTTCACTATTTGTAGCCCTTTGTACCAATTTCGTTTGAGGATAAACTCTGGAAGGTATGATACACACGGTAAAAGAGAGTCCCTACCAGTATACCGTTGTTCTATTTCCCTAAAATTCTTGCTCATGGCCTCTATTTTGTGACATTGGATTGGAGTGATTTCTTATATAGAGTAGAGAAATGAAAAGGATCGACAATTTTATTCTCTTGGCCATGGGAAAAGGCAGAAAGTAAGTCAGATTAATCAAGTAATATACAGATTCAAACACCCTTTGGGGTTTTGAGTATGTATAATTGTATACACATATGTATTTGTGTTTATACATGTATGTATATGTATATAGTGTAGCTTTCTTTCAACTAATTGCAGAGCATCTACCCACTATTCTTCAAATCATAAATGCTCATGATTATGATTGTGTACAACTTGCAACGTGGTTGAAAATCCATCTCAGAAAATGAACTGTTTCATTTGTGTATGAACATTGAATATGCAGAAAAGGACATTAATTTACAGTACTGAAGAAAAACTTTTCAACTTTAGACCTTTAAAACGTATTGACATGGGAAAAAATAATGGAGGTGCAAGTAAACTCATGTGGAGTCTCCTTAATTTCTTTTATTTATTATTCTCACCGTTCCTAGATGATTGTTGTTTTAGAAAAAAAATTTGTTTTAATTTATTTATAGTTTACAACTAGATCTTATATCACCCCTACCTTTTCTCAATTGAGTTAATAAATTTTAATGATTTTCTTAATTTATATGTAAAAACTTTAAACAACAATCTTTTTGGAACGAAGATAGTACTAAAAGTGCAAAATAGGGGGTGGGCAATTTATTAACTAGGGCCATTGTAACTGTATGTCAAAGCTTTATTTTGTACTGTATTTAACTACTAGTTCTGTCCCGTGACTGGGTCACTATATGGAAGGTGAAATTTATCCTAAACTTTAGATGACACAGATGATTTATTAAGGTGAACGGTAAGTTTAAAATCAATTGTATTTTGTTAGATAGATGTATTTATTGACATCTTTAAAAACTTTGAATGTGGTTGGTTGAAATTTTAGGACAAGCTGGCTGCTTGATATTGGTACGTTAGATGGGTATCATTAAGAAACACTTTTCTCATATATTGGGAATCTTCAGCTTATATTTGAGTTGAGAGGTTTGAGTATTTGAGGTTTGAATCCATAAAAATTCCGTCGGGCTGATGGTCTGTTAATTTGTGACTTCTATGGTTATTCCCCAAGTAATGGATCAAAGGATTCAGAAATTTCTTTTCTTTTGTCTTATTCGTTTTTTGGTTATTGCAGCACAGAATCAGGACTGTAAGTTATTTTCATCTTTATTTCCGAGATTTTAGTTTATTGTATTACTAGTAGTGAATTAGTGTTTATATCTATGTTGTTATTCTATAAAATAATTCTCAATCTCTCCATTTGCATACTTTTAGACGTGCAACTAATTTGATGTCCTGCTTTCACGTTCACCCAATTTAGTAGTGCATTATTAGCTTGCAATTTACTTCATTTTCACTCAAAATTTAGGATTTTATATTTAAGTTATTGCCCAAGATAAAAAGAAGCCTGACTTATAGATGGTGGAAAAAATCATTGCTACTATTGGGTTAAAAAAGAACACATCCCAATATTGTTTTCCTTAGATCCTCTTGAAATTTTTGAATCCATGTATCAGAATGGAATTGGAGAGTTAATCTTTGATAATACGATTAGTAGGTCAGAATATTGTTTGCAATGCAGCTACCATTCTACAATCTCTCAAGAATCAATGGGAGAAAACTCCACCAAATTGGGATGGCTCGGATCCATGTGGGGATAAATGGGACGGAATTGGGTGCACTAATTCACGTGTGACCTCGATGTAAGTCCTTGCTGTGTTTTAGCTTTCAATGATTACTGAAGATTTTTTAACTTTCAGTTTCATGCATTTACCTGTACTTTTGGTTTCAGAACATTATCAAGCATGGGTTTGACTGGTCAGCTGTCCGGAGACATCATAAATTTATCTGAACTGCGGACTCTGTAGGTTTTTTCTTTAAAGTTGTCTTCCATCTGGTGATCTGTTTGGAAACTAGCTTAATTACTCATGTTCCCTTTTCTTTTGAATACATTCACCTTACTTTTTAACATCATCATCTCACTATTTTTTCCCCCTTAAACACTAGCATGATACTAATTTTGACCAAAATTGGTCAAAGGGGACAGTTTTGCAAAAAAATTGAAACATTATCTATGACATTGCAAAAGTTGAAACATTAGCGTGTAATTAAGTGTCAAACAATTTGCCCTTTATATTTTTATCACTAAATTTTAGAAGAAGAAAATAATAATAATACATTTGCATAAAGTGAACCCGCAATTAATTTCCATGTTTAAAGAATTCAAGTATTGCCTTCAGATTTGGGAGATACATCACTTGTACTTGTAATCCAAAAGAAATTATAAGCAACATGTCATTCATTATAATGCTTATATATTTGTCTTGAAAAAATCTAAATGAAACTATCTTGTAGAAGGCAATCAAAGCCCAATGGCCACTTCTTATTTTATGCTTTCTTTAATCTTTACTTAATTTGGCAATTATCATTTCTTATTAATTAATGTTACCTTATGGGACCCTTTAAAGCTGTAACTTTAATGCATCAATGATGACACTGAAAATATTGGAAGCAAATCTTGTACTTTCATTTTTGAGTCAAGAATACCTCTTCACAATGGGTCTGAAATCTGAATATTGTGAACGGTAGTAAACTTATATTAAGGATTCTGTTGTTAGTGATGACTGACATGAGAGAGCAATGTAACATCTCTATGTATGTTAAACGAAAAATTAAGAAAGAGAACTATGCGTGCTTAGACATTTTTAGTCTGACATGAAAGAACACTCATGGCTCTAAGTATTCTGCGATTCCCCCCTACACTCTCTCTCTTGGTAAAAACGTTAAAATTTCTATCTGATTGTCAACTTTTGTATTTAGGGATTTGTCGTACAACAAAGATTTGACCGGTTCTCTTCCTTCATCAATTGGAGATCTGATGAAACTATCAACCTTGTAAGGAAATTTCCTTGTTGCTACACAATGTTTGCTAACTACAATTATAGTTAAGTTTCTGTTAACCAATTACTTGACTTGTTTTTGTCAGAATTCTGGTTGGCTGCGGTTTCACTGGTCTGATTCCGGACAGTATTGGATCGCTGCAGCAGCTGGTGTATTTGTAAGGCTTTTTTACTTGAGAATTCTTCTTCTATTCTACTAATAGGCCAACCGATGTAAAATCTGGAAGTCTGAGCACTGTGCCATTGTTCTTTGAGATGCCTTTTGCAATTAAAAGGAAAATCCCATATTTGTAGGAATCTTCTGTCTTGGGTGTCTGTCTTGCTTAATTTACGGTTTTGATGGTGACACTCAAGTTCATATTGTGATGCAATCCACTGGGACAGATCCACAGAACCTCTAGCTAATATATACAATTCAAGTCCTTACATAGATTCTTTCATCCCCTAAATTAATTCTCATTTCAGAATGGAAATTGATGTACGGTTATATTTTCTGTGTATAAATCGGAAAAAATATTACCTTGTGTTGCTTAATCTCTCATGCAACGAAAAGAAAAAATGTTTGCTCTTTTTCATGGCAAAATTATTCTTGTTCAGTTGAAGACTTTGACTTAGATATATTAAGATAATTTCTTTATATAATTATATTGTTGTAGTGAAACATTCTCTCTCGTCTCTATAATTGTAGACTGGTTGTCTATGAATTATTCGGGAGCTTGTATGCTTCCTGAAGCTTGTACTTTCTTAAGGAGAAACTCGCTTGTATGCTTTTTGAAGCTTGTACTTCTTAAGAAGAAACTCTTCCATTGGAACACAGATTATATTCTTGCTTTATTCTTATAATAACGCAAGAAATTGAATGAGAGATAACTTGTACTTTATTTTTGTTACTTTTCGTTTGATTAGTCTAATGACTAATCTTAACTCGGAAAGCCCATTCTAATTGTCAATATCATCTTTGTAGCTAAAGGATTTGGAAGTTTTTGCTGAATTGCATGTCTGCACCTTAATAATTTTCCATTTTGACATACTTTTTTGTAATGAATTTCCTCAACTCAGCCTACATTTCAGACAGTCTTTATCCTATATTGTGCAGGTCTCTAAATTCTAATAGCTTCAGCGGACGGATACCACCTTCCATTGGTAATCTATTAAATCTTTATTGGTTGGACCTAGCAGATAATATGCTCAGTGGGAAAATACCAGTCTCTACTCAGAGCACGCCTGGTCTTGATATGTTGGTTCACACAAAGCATTTGTATGTTTATCTGTCTTCCCTCACTTTGTTTTCCATTCTTTCAGAAATAATTTTCAGCAAAGGTCTTACTAAATTCCCACCATTTGCAGCCATTTTGGAAATAATCAGCTATCAGGCGAAATACCATCTCAGCTTTTTAGCTCAAACATGAGCTTGATACATTTGTATGTTCCAAACAACTTGTCGTTTAAACTTCTATTACAAGAGTCGTAGTTCATTACATGAATTACCAGAAGCGACATTGTTTCAAGATGCAAGACCACCTAAATAGCCTGGGAAAAAGGAATGAGAAGTAGTAAGCTTACACAAAAGCAAAAGAAATAAAACAATTTCTAAATTAGGATGTATCAATAGACGGAGTATCTGATAGCCTTCTTTTGAAACATTGCTTCATGATGTGTCTCTACACAACTCGCTTGCTTGAATTTCTTAGTCCAAACTATTTCCTCCTGCCCCCCTTCTCCCTAGGCACAAATGACTTGTCTATAGACCTTCTAGAGAAGGGAAGAAGAATCTTTTTTTAATCAATTCATGGTAAAAATGAATATAAAGATGACCATGTGAGCTTATTGTCTGGACAACCTTGTTTCAAAACAGAACTTTTTTCTCTGGGCATTACTTTCCTGTACTTGTAAGAAGAAATATAAAATTTGAATGTGTTTTATATATTAATCTGAGCAGGCTTTTTGAACACAACCAGCTCACCGGCAGTATTCCTTCTACTCTAGGACTTGTCAAGACCTTGGAGGTGGTGTAAGTATCTTATCATATACCCTGATTAAAAGCTATTTGCTTTTCTTATTGACACTTTTTTTCCTTCATGAACTTTAAAAGTATTTAACTATCATTCTGTGTTTATTGCAGACGCCTGGACAGAAATTCGTTAACTGGACCCATCCCTTTAAATCTCAACAACCTTATCAATGTCAATGTGCTGTAAGTAGAGAAAAAAGAGCACTACTTGCCAATTTATGCTTCTTTACTTGACCTATCAAGTCAGCACCATATTTCATTGGATTTTCCATTGTTATTAATAAGAAAAATGTTTCACTATCCTCATTCAGGTTTTTGTCCAACAATAGACTGAGTGGTCCCTTGCCCAACCTAACTGGAATGAGTGATCTCAACTATGTGTAAGTTGCAGATGCTTCGCTAACTCTAGAATATTTAGAACTTTTCATCCTCGACTATTTTTCTTAATAAAAATCTTTTGAATTATCGTTTACCCTCCAAAACATACATATTCTCTTTCTGCCGTTGTATTTGTAAAATTATATATAATAATTAGTACACCGTAAGTAGTACTTTTCATTGTCACTACAGGGATATGAGCAACAATTCTTTTTCCGTGTCTGATGTTCCTTCATGGTTTTCTACGCTACAGTCTGTGACAACATTGTAAGTCTCTCTTTCTCTCTCCCCCCAGCGTGGGAGAATCAAGGACTAGTTGAATCACATAGACATGCTATATGAATTCTTTTCCACCATTTGCTTTATCACGGGCCATGTATATCTTTGCGTTTAATGGCAGTGAAGTCTCTCAAGTCGAAAAGTGTTATTCCTTAATACTGCAGCTACTATTATTTTTACAGATCTCCTTTTTCCTGATGGATAATTTCATTCATGAAACTATCTTTCTTGTTTGCTAAAGCATGCTTGCCAATTAAGCTACTTGGCGAGGCAGACTGGGTTTAAAGTTTAAACTTACCATTTGGCGTATTTATTGGCTGCTATTAGGCTTAAAACCAGGTTTGCTCACTTGTTAGCCCAAGTACTTCACCGTTGAACTGAGAAATAGCCACTAGATGGAGCCACTAATAGCCACTAAAAACATGTTTTAGAGTGTTTAAATTCATAACAAAGACAATAATGGATAAACTCTAAACTTCAAAGGATCATGATAACTATTGATTGTGATTCTAGGGAAGAAGCGGACCCAAAGAGGCAGGTTAAATTTCAATTCCCAACTAGATTTTCATTGACGTGACTAGATGGGTAGTTCAATACTGTAATTGGGTCACTACTGGTTTTAAGGATTTTTATGTCAGAATCTGATATAGCCCATTTATCATCTCACCCAAATAGAAATTCAGGAAAATCATTTAGGTAGTTCTTCCATTTTATGTTTGTATAAATCTAGCTAATCTACCAACTTTGCATTTTGACAGAAAGATGGAACAAACAGGACTTAAAGGACAAGTACCAGTAGCCCTTTTCAGTGCTCCTCAACTGCAGACTGTGTGAGTATATTAGTTACACTCATGTAATGCCAGTTTCACGAAATAAATATTGGGTTCTCAAATTTTTAGAAAAAAGCATTATCATTTCATCAGGTTCTAAGTTTACTGATCTCATATGTATTGAACAAATGACAATGATGTGACAGCATACTAAGCGACAACCAGCTTAATGGAACCTTGGATCTTGGATCCAGCTATAGCAACCAACTTCAACTTGTTGATTTGCGGAACAATTTCATCGATACTTTTAAACCAGGAGGTGGATACAACAATGATTTAGTGTAAGCTTTCCTCTATTTTTCTTTGCCCTCGTTATTTATGTAATGATTATTGAATTTACTGTTTTTTCCCTTTTTTCTATTTACTTGTGGGTACTTTAAAGAAAGTAAAGGTTATGTTCTTCTACTTCTTCTCTGCAATAGCTGTCTTCTACCTATGGGACGCAATCTAGTTATTATATTTGATTATAGTTGGTCTGCTACATCATTATTTTTTAATTTATACAATTTTCTACAGACTTGTTGCTAACCCAATTTGCGAGGAATCAGGAGCACCCCAAAAGTACTGTACCATTCCTGAACAATCTAATTCCTCGTATTCAACACCGCCAAATAATTGTATGCCCAGTACCTGTAGTTCAGATCAAATTTCCAGCCCAAATTGTAAATGCGCGTATCCATACACAGGCAACCTATATTTCAGAGCTCCCTCTTTCTCAGACCTGGGAAACTCAACCGTCTACACATCCCTTCAAAATCGTCTGATGCTTACTTTTCATTCTAATCAACTCCCAGTGGATTCAGTTTCACTTGGTAATCCAGCCAAAAATTTGGATGATTACCTTGTGCTAAACCTGGAAATATTTCCATCTGGCCTAGATCGTTTTAACCGAACAGACATTTTTGAAATTGGTTTTGTTCTTAGCAACCAAACTTTTAAGCCACCCCACGGCTTTGGGCCCTTTGTTTTCCATGGACAGAACTACGGTTACTTTCTAGGTAATGGAATATTTCATATAAACATGAGCAATTATTTTAACCACATTTATTCAATCTCATAGTAGTGCTTATATGTATGCATCTGTGGGTATATATATATATATATATATATATATATATATATATATATATATGTTCTATTTTCAGGTGAATCTACTACAGGTTCTCACAAATCATTGAGTACAGGCATTATCATTGGAGCAGCAGTTGGTGGCTCTGCCCTTGTTCTTTTATTAGTCCTTGCAGGAGTTTATGCTTACCGCCAGAAGAGAAGAGCTGAAAGAGCTGATAAAAAGAATAATCCATTTGGTAAGATCGGAGAATTTACCTCAACAATTTTTAACTCTCTTTGGTGTTAATCATTCGACATCTGAGGATTTTATTAATACTACTGTGATAACATGCAGCATCCTGGGACTCAAATAAAACCAGTGGCGGTATTCCTGAGTTAAAAGGAGCTAGAAATTTCTCATTTGAAGAGCTTAAGAAACGCACAAGCAATTTTTCAGAAGCCAATAAGATTGGATCTGGTGGCTATGGGATGGTTAGAACCTTTTTAATCTCTTTCTACATGAAAATATGTGTTCATGCACCTTATTTCCCTGGTGACAGTGCCAAATACATTATAGTTCGCATTGTTAAGAATCATCATTTGTTAAACAAAAGATCGTATTTGACCCCACTTTTCGGAGTTGTGTACCTCTGCAAGGCAGTTACAAGTGGATCTATGACCTAATCTTTGAAGGCAGTTTGAGCTGTGAAAAATGGTTCAAGTTTTTTTTTTTCAGATGAGTTTTGTAGTCGAATAATAAGGGAACCCATATCATTAATGAATCAACGTACGTATATAGAGGAACTCGGGAAAAGTCTAGTGTAATAAATATATGTTATTCGATTGCTCCAACTATTGCCATAATTAACACCAACTTCATTGTGGAAGTTACTTATCCTTATGAAAATATTGTTCATTTGTACTTGCTTCTCAACTTTCTCAGATATTGTTCGAGAATATTTTTCCGGATGTATAGCTCCCCAGTTCTGAAATTATATTAAATTTTTAGGTATATAGAGGAACTCTTCCCAGTGGACTACTTGTTGCAATTAAAAGAGCTCAGCAAGGATCTACACAGGGTGGCCTTGAGTTTAAAACTGAGATTGAGCTTCTTTCCAGAGTTCATCACAAGAATGTTGTCAGTCTCGTGGGTTTCTGTTTTGAGCAAACTGAACAAATGCTGATCTACGAGTATGTTCCCAATGGTACATTAAATGAAAGTCTTTCAGGTACTTCCACTCATTGCCTTCCATTTCTACCTAATAATATGAACACTTGTACTGTTTGCACTAACAAATAATTAATCTAATGATAAAAAATAAAAAATAAATGGTAAATTCTGGATTTAAGATGCATCATGATTTTCATAGGGCGGAGTAAAGAAGGGAATATGGTGCAGTTTATTGTTTGGTATTGGAATTCCTAAGGTGAATGAAGAACTGGTGATTTCCAGGGTTATTAATAAAGCACAGAAAGGCAAAATTATGGGTGTCACGTGCTATGTGAAATATACATTAGTATGGTGTTTGGTATCCTTAGACCAACTAGCATTCTTATATGATATTCGATATTTCGAACGAACCCACCTCTGCCTGCCTGCGATTTGCGTCCTAGACCATCCTGCATATCAAAACCTATCCATGCCCTGAATAAATTAAGTATATTCACCCCCACCCCTAAAGGAAAGAAAGGGGGGAAATCAGCAGAATGAATTAATGGAGTATACGTCATATATATATATATATATATATATATATATATATATGAGCAATTTTCCTCAAACTATTTTCAAGAAAATACTTGAAGATTATGTATTAATCATGTACAGAAAACCAATTTTCGAGACAAATAGACCATAAAGCTTCATACGAAAGCAAGGAGTGATTTAAGAAAGAGAATAACAGAAGATTAACAAATGTTTCTGCGCATTCACTTTTTTCAAGATTTACAATTTAAAAAAAGAACTTCTCATGCTCTTGTTGCTCTCTTTAAACACTAAGGGGGTGTTTGATAAAAACTGAATTAATCTGAATGAGTTAAATCTGAATGAAAAAAGTTGTTTGATAATTGACGTATCTGAAACATCTAAATAACAAATTTTTATTATTTCACCCATTTAAAAAAATTCAAAATTGTTGTAAATTTATTTAATATTACTTATTATAATATAGTTAATATTATAAAAAAAAAAACTTCATTCAGTTCAGCCAAAAAAAATGACGTTTAACCATTCAACCCAAATCATCTGAATGGCTGAATCAATCAGCCATTTAGACGATTTTTTTTTCAAAACAAACACATTTAATGGCTGACTGATTCAACCATTCAGTCCTAAACAAATAGCCCCTAAGTTTGTCCACTGAAAAAAGTGAGTTTTCTTACTGAAAATACCTAGTGAACAGTAGCAAGGAGGAACAATTTCAACTTTAATATCTATCATCCTACTGCTGGTAAACTACTCTTCTATCCCTTTGAAATTTGATAAATCGCTTATCATTTGTGCAGGGAAGTCTGGTATCAGATTGGATTGGATGAGAAGACTCCGCATAGCACTTGGAGCTGCCAAAGGTTTGCAATACCTGCATGACCTTGCCAACCCTCCAATCATACATAGGGACATCAAGTCGAACAATATCTTACTTGATGAACGATTAAATGCCAAAGTTGCTGATTTTGGCCTCTCCAAGCTGATAGGTGACGCTGAAAAGGGTCATGTAACAACTCAAGTCAAAGGAACAATGGTTTGAATTAGTTATCCCTAAACTTTACTCTTGCAATTGCTGTTATTTGATATAACTGAGAGATGGTGAATATAAATCATAAAGGTTATTTGAGTATATAAAAAAAATATTTTAAAACTGCTAAATAACGAAATTGTTGTCAGTCTGATCATGTGTCCACATTTGACATAGAAAGAACCTAGTACGTCTAAGGATCTGAATTTATTGTCAAAAAGAAGTTATGTCATTTGTTGTAGCTGAAAAGAACATCAAAGTTTAACTAATTTATGGAGTCACATGGTCTAAAATTATGTGCTAATTTTGGATTAACAATAATGATTTAATATTTTGGTCTATGAATTAAGCAAAATATTTTTTGGTTGTAGGGCTACTTGGATCCTGAATATTACATGACTCAACAGTTGACTGAGAAGAGTGATGTCTACAGCTTTGGAGTGGTATTACTGGAGCTGTTAACTGCAAGAGCTCCGATTGAGAAAGGGAAATACATTGTAAGAGAGGTGAAACTAGCAATGGACAAGACAAAAGATCTGTATAACCTTCACGAAATTCTTGACCCTGCAATTGGTTTGGGAAATGAAGTTAAAGGGTTGGAGAGGTTCGTGGATCTAGCAATGAGGTGTGTCGAAGAAGTAGGTGTCAACAGGCCAGCAATGAGTGACGTGGTGAAAGATATTGAGAACATTATGGAATTGGCTGGCCTAAACCCCAATGAATCCGCGTCGACTTCAGCAAGTTATGAAGGAACAAGTAAGGGGTCAGTCAATCCCTATAGTAATGAAAGCCTGTTTAGTTATGGTGGTTCAAATTTCCATTCTAAGCTAGAGTCCGAGTAAGATAATCTTTTGCATTTAGAATTAGGATTTGTAAAAGTGTGCCGGTATTATGGTGAATGTAATTGAGTATGAGATATTGTTGCTTGGCTTTGTGAAATCTGCTCATTAGCAGAATTCATAGCCCTCTTTGGGCCTGTTTAGTGTCTAGCATATGTAAAGCAAGGGAAGAACCAAAAGTGGATTCTTGTTACTTCTGTAGATGGTATCATAAGTTACTGTTTTGAAATTACTTTTGTAAATAGACCATCTTTTTCTTATGGGAACAGATGTGTTTTTTCTCATCCTTTCTGGTTTAGCTCAAGATGTTATGGTACGATTGGATCTGGGAATGGAATAGAGGAACGAATGAAATAAAAATAGTGTATTTGATATTATTTTAGAGGATAAATTATTTTAATGGAATGAAAATTTATTCCATCTCTTTGTTTTTTAATCCATGTGGATAAGGTGGAATAAAATCTATTTTAATATAATGAATATATGTGATAATTTTATCATTATATGATAACACTCATCACTAAAATTAAATGTACACTTAAATACTTTAATGTTATTTTTATTTCACGTGGAGAAAGTAGAATAAAATTTATTTCAATAGAATAAATATATATGAAAATTTTGTCATTATATGACGACACCCACCATCACCAACAACCAAACATACACTTAAAATACCTTAAAATTATTACATTTCATCATCCATTTCATTCTTTCAATCCAAACGTAGTATTAAATCATTCCATTCCATTATTTTCCATTATTTCAATCCAAATGCAGCCTAATGCTACGTTCAAATTGAGGGAATGGAATAGAGAAAAAAATGAAATAAAAATAGTATATTTGATTATTATTTTGGAGGATAAATCATTTCAAAGAAATTAAAATTCAATACATCCCTTTATTTTTTTATTCCATTCGGAGAATGTGAAATAAAATCATTGAACTACCTACAGTACAAAATAAAGCTTTGACATACAGTACATTATTGATTTTTTTAAAGATGTCAATAAATCCATTGAATTGCCTAAGGTACAAAACAAAGGTTTAAAAGCAAACAATTACAATTAAGGGTGTAAACGAGTCGAATCGAAACGAACAGAGAGCTGTTCGAATTCGACTCGAAACGTTAAATTCATACTCGAACTCAAATTCGAATTGTATTTCAAAAAATCTACTCAGATTCAACTTGACTCGAATATTTATTACTCAAATTCGTTCCGACTAAGATCGAATTATATTCAAACTACTCGCGAATTACAAATTCAAGTTCAAATTTGAGTCTCCACATAACAATTAACTTTATAATAAATATAATTATAAATTAAAAATATATTTATTATTATACTTTACAAATATAAAATCACAATTAAAAATAAAAATAAAATAAAATAAGAATAATTAGTTATTCTAATTTGATTTAATTATGTATATATTATAAGAGAATGTATCGAGTATCTAATCGAATTTGTGTCAATCGAGTATGTATTGAATCACAATCGAGAATTCGAGTAGTTTTGAATTTTAAACAAGTCGGATATAATCTTGCTCAAATTTTACTATCTTTTTTTTGAGCTATTTTTTATGCTCAACCTTGAATCATATTATTAACAAATCCGAGTCTCGCTCATATTTTTTCGAATCGAACCCGAATTGTTTGATTCGTTTATTGCGTTAGTTACAAAGGTACTAGTTAATAAATTACCCACCCCCTAATGTGCACTTTTAGTAATAAATAAAAGGAATTAAGGAGACTCCACATGAGTTTACTTGCACCTCCATTATTTTGTTCCCAAGTCAATACTTGTTATAGGTCTAAAGTTTAAAACATTTTCTTCAGAAATTAATGTCCTTATCAGCATGTTCAATGTTCATGAACAAGTGGGGCTGAATCTTTAAATGAAACAGTAAATTTTCTGAGATGGATTTTCAACCACGTAGCAAGTTGTACACAATCATAATCATGAGCATTATTTATTTTTTATAATTTTCGACTGAAATTTAATATTTTTGCCTAAAATTTTGTGTCCAAAGTCTTATGAGTAATTTTTTTTATCATTGAGCCATGAAGGTGTTAGGGGAGGGAGAGCATAAAATAACTCATTCCAACCATAATAAAATAAATCATTTCAATCTCTATTCCATTCCTTCAACTCAAACGCACCAAAGAATAGTGGGTAGATGCTCTGCAATAAGTTGAAAGAAAGCTACACACTATATACATACATATATAAACACAAATACATATTTTCTACTCTATTGTCGCTTATAGTTCTCTTTTATCCTTTATTTTTTTAACTATTAAGAGTCAGATACAATTATATCATTCCGATGCCAACCAGTTTATAAGTATTAAAGCTGCAACACATGGTCATATTTCAAATGGAAAAATACTTTTATTTTGAATGAAATGGTTAAATTTGTCATTTTTTCTTATTGCTGAAATTTGAATGAAATGGTTATTTTTAAGCACATTGAAGCATGTTAGAACTGTGGTCTTAATTTTTAGCAACGGTCCGTCGCTATATATAGAACCGTCGCTATATGTTATTCGTCGCTATATAATGGTCGTCGTTAAAAGTTAAGACGACGGTTCTATATATAGCGACGGACCGAACCGTCGCCCGGTCCGTCGCTAAAGGGGAGTATGTAAAGTATGTTTGATAAGGATTAAACTTAAGATCCGGACCGTATATATATATATATATATATATATATATATATATATATATATATATATATATATATATATATATATATAGAATAAGTATACTCCCTTAAATAATAGAATTGTATCAAAATGACGTAGTTTTGATAAGACGCGGTGACATTTTTGTAAATACCATGTCACTGCGTATTTACAAAAATGCCACCGCGTCTTATCAAAACTACGTCGTTTTGATACAATTCTATTATTTAAGAGAGTTCTATTACTTAAGAGTTCTACTCTTGATCCTCTCCCTATATATATATATATATATATATATAGAATGAATCATGTCCGGATTTCTGGACCTGACCAAAATCTGAACCTTTTTTTTTTTTTGCTTTTTTTTAAAACAACTATTTTTTTTTAATATTTTATGGAATTGAAATTTTTACATAATATAGTGTTTTTGGTGTGATTTGGATACATATAACAAAATATATATGTACATACTGTATTTTTATAAAGTCCGAAATTCCGGACCGGATCCGGAATCTATATATATATATATTTGAGGTTAAAAGGGATAAACATTTAATAAAGAATTAGTCAAACTTATAAATTGGCTCCTTTATTTGTTGAATCCCATATTTCACATAACAAAACAAGTTGAAAGGAAAATAACAAATATTGTTGTTATTAATTAATGTTACCTAGATTGTTTTAATTTAGGTTAGCTATGTTGAACGAGTGGAGCTTCCAAGGTGATGCTAACTCAACACGATAAGGTATAAGACAACTTGAATTTAAATTAAGCTAAGTTGGTATATTAAACTAAACAACCCCCCTCCCACTTCCCCCTTCCCCCTTCCCCCTTCCCCCTTCCCCCTCTCCTTCTCCTTCTTGGATTCTAAACTATAAGATAATTATTCTCATTCAATTTTAAACTATTGATTTTTAAAAATTAATTTTAAATTTTAAATTCAAAATTATGAAATTATAAATTTTATAATTATTAACAATTATTAGATAATTTATAATATTTATCGTTGTATCGACTATTATCAAATAATTGTGTCAATTTTGAGTTTGTAAATTTTTAACAATTGAATTAAAAAAAGTCAAAATTGACTTTATATTTTGAAACGAAAAGAGTACAATAAATTTAAGAGTCCTGCTATACATTGTGAGAATTTTCAACCGAATGATGATTGCAACTTATGTGCATACACGTGATATGTAGGAATTAAAAAGGGTCTCATTTTAAGTTATTATATCTTTTTGCATACACTTTCGCGTTGGTCAAAATCGTTAAATATTTAAAAATATGTATATCATTTTCCTAACTTGATTCACATAAATTTAATATGTTCTTAATTATCATACATGTAGACTTTGAACTCAATTCAACATTCAATCGAATCGAGTTGAGTTCAAAAATATTGAAACGAGTTCAATTTGAACTCGTTAAATAATTCGGACTCATCGGGTATAGGGTTCGAGCACGCCAATTAATCACAAATTAGAAAATGATATATTTTGAAAAAAAAATCGTCGATATTTATTGCGAGTAGACAATTAATTAATTATTCATGCAGCTACTATGGGGGGTAGCCTGACAAAGATGAAGGGCATTTTTGTCATTAGCCATCAACATAAATTAGACTCAGCCCTGGAGCGCCAATAGCTTGGCTTATTCAAAATTTTATATAAATATGAAAAAACCAAAGTCCACTGTCATCTTGCAAGCTTAAATTTATCTGAAACGAAACAATTATTTTCTCTCTCCACCTAAACTATAAAATAATTAATTATATATAAGTAGATTCTATAATAATATTCAAGTGATGTCAACAGCAAAAGACCAAGTGATGTTTTATAAGTAGAAAATAATTAATTATATACAAGTATATTCAAGTGATGTCAACAGCAAAATACCAGGTCTTCACATTGGTCGTCATTATTATGATACTATTATTGCAGGAAGTGTAATTAAAATATTCTTTGGCAGGTTACCAAATCCAGTTTTAGACGCGTTTGAATTTATAGAAAAGTTCTGCAAGAAGTTGAAATTGGACCGAGTCTATCCTTATGTTGAAGAAAAATACCAAATGGGTATTATCAAAAACCTTGTTTTCAAGATTTCTGGCATTCAATATTTGAACTTATGCTCAGAATTTGTTAGAAATTTCTGGTGATTTGACAGCATTATTGGTTTTGAGAAATGGGTCCAAGAATTGAGGTTTGGGTGATGATCATTTACACTCAAATTTTGGTTATAACAGCTGCTACAAATCCTAAAGATTGTAAGTTTATTTGATTTTGTGTAGAATTTAATGAGATGATGTTTGGATGTATGTTTATATGTTTATTGACTTTTAATGGTGATTTTTACTTAGTTTCTTGCAAATTGATGTCCTCTAGATATATGTATTTGGTATAATTTAGAGGGGAAACATATTTAGGCCTTTAAATTTATAATTTATGACATTGATCAATACATTCTACTAAGTTAATAAAAATCCTATTTTTGGAGTTTTGAATAGCTTTATATGGGCATATATAAATTTCTTTTTTCGTGTGATTATGATTACTTGGTACCAATAGGAAGACGATGAAAGCCAATTAAGAAGAAGTGGCACTTGATAATTGTGATTTTCTTTATAGAGACCCCATTGCAATGATGGTTTTATAATTTCGTTGCATCGTGTAAAAGAAGTAAAATCATAGTATTTTTTAATTGATATCCAAAGGCACTTCAATTTTTTAGAACAAGATTTTAGTCTTAATGGCTTTTTTGTTCTTAGAATGATTTAAGATGATGGGAAAGCCTCGAGTCCAACCAAAAGTTGGTATTATTATTTTTTTAATATTTTTTAATGCAGTGGCGACGCTAAATGCTCTCAAGTCTAGCTGGGAGAAGCTTCCACCCAACTGGAAGGGTGCAGATCCTTGTGGCAGAGGTTGGGAAGGAGTTACATGCAACAATAATTCACGAGTTATCTACCTGTATGTCAATGGTTTTTTAATTTATCTAAAGCTCAAAGAATTGCTTGTCTTGAGTTTAAGTTGATCACTTCCGTTTCAGGAAATTAGCAGGCATTGGCTTGATTGGTACTGAGTTTTCAGACATCTCTTCATTTTCCGAGTTAGTGAAATTGTAGGTTTTCTTTATGCTTTTTTCCTTTTCTGCCTTATAGATGTGGTGTCTAACATGACATATTAAACTTGCCTCATGCACCAACGATAACGTTGAACTGTATTTCAATTATAATTTGCAAATCTATATATCGTGATCCATAATACAGTGCCAGCCTCAAAAATCATATTGTTTACATTAGATTTCAAGCATTCATGAGGGTCATACCTCATTAATTGAGTCCCTTCATATTGCCTTATAGGGATTAGGGGATCTTACTCGGTACAGTGTAACAAATAATAGATACTTTCACTCTGTATAGATAGATTTAACTTGGTAGAGTTTGAATATCCACTAGAATTCGGAAAATTTCCAGTCTGCTCTGCATAATATCTCTTAGCAGAATTCAGTCATATATCGAAGTGATTGATTACATTTCAAATAAATTGAGTACAACATGTCCCTTCATCAAGAATTCTGAAGAGAAAACAAAGAAATGTAATCAGATGTTACAAAATTTTTAGTTATGTTTGATACTTTGATCCTACTAATGAACAACTGACCTATTAATTCCAATTCATCCATTACCAATAACAATATAAATTTCTGTTTCCTAAAAACAAATGTGTTGTTAAAGATCCAATTGATTGAGAGTTTGAAACCATACGGCATACAACAAGTTCCACTTGTATTACACTCAATTATATATTTGATGCATAATTAGTATTTGTTGGTAGTAAATTCGCTTATTGTATACGATGTAAAATTATGCAGAATGTAGACCATGTCAATCATGATAAAGACATGCCTTCTTGCTTGATATATTAAATTAAGCCTTCCCCTACATTTCTCGTGCTCTATTCTCTTTCTCAGCGTCTCAGGCATGGACATCCCGTTAATGCTTGTTTGTGTGATTACTCTCACAGCTGATTAAACATGTTACTCTCATAGACCATATTATACCTTAACTTCATTGACGGCTACCATTTCACACTCTCCTTTCCTGAAGATGATTATTTGTATTAAATATACTTCCTAATTATCGACTCTGTTTGTAGGGATCTTTCAAACAACAAGGGTCTAAAAGGAACTCTTCCTTCATCCATTGGGAATTTGAACAAACTGGACACCCTGTACGAAAAATTCATTGTTGCTCATGTGTATATCTGCTCAACTTGTGTAGTTACAGTCCCTTCATTTGAAGTAATTCTTTTTCATGAATGCAGAATTCTAGTTGGATGTAGTTTCTTTGGTCCAATTCCAGAATCAATAGGATCTCTGAAGGAGCTGATCTATTTGTAAGTATTTGGACTCTGGTGCATTTCATTTTACGTTGTAGGATGGTTTATATGGGGTTTTTGTGGTGTTTGCTGTGTTTTTTCATTTTTATATCAACATGCTTTGTTGTGTATATCAGGACGGCTGGACCCCATTTTGGCATGTTTTGAATACATAACTTATCCAAAAAAAAGAAGAAAAAAAATTAGGATAGTTTATATTATAAAACTCCTTTTGGCAGTAGACTTTTAGAGCAATTTAGTGATCCTAATAATTTATGTCAGTTTATAATCTGAGGGTTATGTTAAGTGCCTCTGAAATATTTCATCATAATTTTTCTTCTTTTTCATAAAACAAGGGTCTTCCAAAGAGGTTTACAAATAAATTGGTCCTCTTATTTCTGGTGCAGTTCCCTGACTTGTTCTAACTTCTAACATTCTGAAACTTGTCTATTGCCATTCTTTACAGAGGTCTAAATAATAACAGTTTCATTGGACCAATTCCGCGTTCCATCGGTAACCTCTCTAAACTTTCATGGCTGGATCTAAGTGACAACAATCTTAATGGAAGCATTCCAGTCTCTAGTGAAACCGAACCTGGCCTGGATTGGCTACTTAAGGCGAGGCACTTGTATGTGTTATTGCTTTAATATATTAATGTAATTCTGTTTCTTTCAAAGTAATTTCAATTCTTAACTGTTGATTTCTGTCCGTTACTCAGCCATTTGTCAAAGAATCAGTTCTCTGGCACCCTCCAACCTCAACTTTTCAACTCAAGCATGAGCCTGCTACATGTGTAAGTATATTGGACCTGATGATTAATAGAAATGTCCTCCACTAGTATAGTCTTCTCTTGAAACAGTAGTTAATTGCTCAGTTGAAATTATTTAATAAAGTTAACTTTTTTTAGTAGGTAACAAAGTTAACTATTGGTGTGTTTTTTCCTTATCCTATATATATATATATATATATATATATATGTATTGCATACTACCTTGACCTGAAATGATAAGGGCTTTTATTATTATTATATGGATCTAATAAAAATGTACCTAAAACATATTTAACATTGTATATCATTATCATATACTCCCTCCGTTCCAAAATATAAGCATCATGCAAAAAGTCAACTTAATACATTTTCAAACTCAAAATTGACATGTATTTCTTTAATTTAAAGCAATACAATGATGATTATCGTAAACTATCTAAAAAGTACTGATCATTTGACGCAGCGGAATATAGTTAGACTGTAGCGCTCTATCACAAATGTGATTTGAAGGTTTAGTGTATCAACAAGAATGTAAGACAAACCCTTGAATCCACAAGGAATAATAAACTCACAAAGAGAACAAAGATAATAATATTAATTAATGAAAAAAAGTTTCATGTTTATAGTACTAAACTACTTCCTATGACTAATTGGAAAAGAAAAATAATTAAATTCTAAACTAAATAAAATTAGAAAACTAAAGCTCAAAACATAAACGAGCTAAATAAAAATTAATCTACTGAATTTTCCTAAATAATAAATAAAAATACATCAAATAAATTAAAGTTCCATAATATTAAAATATATGGAAATCCTAATCTTTTTCGTTATTTAGGACATATCCATTCTATCAGAGTAAAGATTGCTTTTATAAATAATGTTCATCATCATTGTACGGTTTATCTAAATAGTCAACAATGAACTTATAAAACTACAACATATATTCCTATTTCGTGAGTAGCTTGATAATGAGTGCAGGTTCCTAAGTTAAAAATTAAAATCTTGAGCTTTTAGTGTTGTAAGTTGAATATTCCTACTATCGCGCTGAACTATGTGTGTATATATAACACATATATCAATATAACACGTGTATGAATATGCAGTACTGATCTTATAACCAATAACTGTGAAACAATTTAAATGGTTACTATAGTTGATACCTTCCTTAACACGCTCTATGAGTATCAATCTTGTCACCAAGTAAGGTTTCTCGCAGACTGCATTAAGTTCCTATATCAGTACCTGAATGGAATATGCAACCTGGATTAAGTGCCTGATTTTATATTGCATGGGAAGTGGAAAATACTTGGTTGGATTCCCTAACACTCCATTTTTTCTTTTTGATAGAGTTTTGGACCACAACAAACTCAGTGGTGAAATCCCTTCTACACTAGGACTTCTGCCAAATTTGACAGCACTGTGAGTAATTCTGTCAGATACTCAAGTAAAAACATACCTATAGCTCTGGACCTATTTTTTTGTTATTTATTTTTATCAAATATATTTCTTGTCTACAGACGCCTGGATAGGAATCTTTTGACCGGTCCTGTCCCTTCAAACCTCAGCAACCTTATCAAACTCAATGAGCTGTATGTTTATGAAAGTCAAACTGACTAAACATTTGTATTTCTTGCATGAAAGAATGAATTTCCTGCATCAGATTGTTCACATTTATGGGTTTGGTTATCCATTTTCAGGCATTTGTCCAACAATAATCTGAATGGACCTTTTCCTAACCTCACTGGCATGAACTCCCTTAACTATGTGTAAGTTAGTGTGAAATTCTCAATATATGTTGTAACCCGCTTTGTAGTTTGTTATAGAATAGCAATATTACCGCCTGAATCGAATGGTGACTACTCTTTCCTTAAGACTATATTTGCCCCTTACTTTTGCTACACATGGTTACTGCGAATTAGTCTCCCAAGATAACACAGGCTTAAATTTTACTCTGTACTAGAATTTGTTGCGTAGAAATAAAACTAGTGCTCTAGTGCAAACTATAAGTAAGAGAAGAAAATTATAACAAGAAAAATTATTTAGAATAATAATTTTTCTATGAACTTGAAAAGGATTTAGAATGATTTTTTTGAAGTTAAGAACTTGAGAAGGATTGATTTGAAGTTGTGATGTTGTGATTTTTGGGTTAGATTGGCAACCTATTTATAGGTTTCCAAACATCCCTTTGAATTCGTTCATCGCTTAATTTTGATGTTGTTCCGTTGGGTTGGGCATCCCGTCATTTAGCATCCCAACTCAGTAATAACGTTGGCATAATTAATTAATTAATTTAAAAAATTTATTATAAAAATGTTGTAACATTACAACTCTTTTCTCTTATCCAATTGAACCAATTCATTTGTTGGCTATATGGATAGCATATAATTTATTTATTATATACTTTTTAGATAATGAAAATATCCAACTATATATATGTGTGTGTTTGTTTGTGTGTCTGTGTGTTTGTGTGGTGCCTCTTAGTCCAGAACCTATATTCTGATTTCTGAGGATGGTCCTTGAAATTTTGTCAAAATAAATGGATCATTTTATTAGTCTTCTTAAGATGATGAATACTTATGTGCATTTGCATTCCTGACATTATGTTATTTGCAGGGACATGAGCAATAATAGTTTTGATCCATCAGATGTTCCCTCATGGATTTCAAGCCTCCAGAATTTGACAACATTGTACAACTCTCTCTCTCTCTCTCTCTCCCACACGTGCGCACACACACATACATGTTTGCCTGCATGTACATTTAACACAACATATGCGAAAACATACACCTGAACTCTAAACAATTGATTAAATTGATGAAGACTCCCTTAAAGAACCCTTCCTGTTTAACATAAGTCCTTAACATGTTAAATCAGAGTATTGAACGCCCTGATAAGTTTGTGCTCAGAACCTTGGCATGTTGTTACCTGGTTCCAAAATTTGAAATATGTAAAACCTTACCCTGAATCTTGGAAAGGTTGAGATTTAATTGCAAGAAACTTTGAAATTCAAATATATAGTTTCTTTTCCTGCATATGACCACATTGTATAAGCAGTTTTCCTCTACAGGATGAGGTTCAAATATTTGGTCTACTACCCCTATATCAACTACCTGATGTCATTGGTGGGTCTCTGAACCATTTCTAGACAACCATAAATTTTAGCCCTTAGATCCACCACTAATTCCCTAGGACGACTTTAGAAGCAAAAACTCGTAAATGTAAGCTAAACACAGTTTGAATGAAGTTCAGGTAAGTAAACTACACATTTGATGGGTTAAAGGATCCTATTAGCCGAATTGAGCCATAATCCATCAGTGCAAACCTAGTTTACTAAGAAACTATAACAATATCCGTAACTAGAATTCAGATATTTTTAACTTGACCAAAGGTCTTCACTTTTTGTTTGTAAGATCGAAGTGTGTAATTGAACAAGTTTTATCTCTATAAACATCAAAATGTGTTAGTACAAAGATCGATGTGTTTTTAGCTTCACAGGTAGGTTTGTGAAACCTTTGGGCCACCACAGTTTGCCAAACACAATGGATGAACATCTTGCTTCTTGATTTCTTTATATTACATTAGGATTTATAGATCTTCTTAAAGCATCTTTTTTTACATTAATACTTTGAATTTTTTTGTACAAAAGTTATATCTTGTTGTGCTCATCTTTTCAAGCTACGAGGAGAATGCTTTTACTTGTAATGAAAATGGTTCGCAACCTTCTAATGACAGGTTGATGGATAACACACAACTTCAAGGACAAATCCCATCCAGCTTCTTCAGCCTTCCTCAACTGGAGTCTGTGTGAGTATCAGCTGAATTCCAATTAAAATTGGATTTATAGTCATGGATGATATTAGTCTGACCGAATCATGCTTTTCATAAACTTAAATGTCATTAGAAGCAACCCGATATATATGTATATATATATGTTCTTATAATACAGAAATGTGGGAGATGAGGTGATTGTTGGCATATTGTGACAGGGTGCTACGCAATAACAATCTGACTGGGACATTGGATATCGGCAGCAGCTATAGCAGTAACTTGACAGTTGATTTGCAGAACAATTCCATTACGGACTTTAAGCAAAGAGCTGGATACAACATGAACTTAACGTAAGCCAAAATATTTGCTTCTCTACTATTTGATTGATCCAGCCTTTTAACTTTTTGTCCTGAAGATGAATTCTGGAGTATTCTTTTTAGTGTTTCTAATATCTTCTTTTTCTTCCTTTCATGGGAAGAAATTTATGTTACACGGACTCTTTACTTTACCCTAAAGTACCCATGTTTGGTACTCGACACTCGGACAAGGGTATGGGTACTGTACACTTCATTTTAGTGTAAAAAATTTGCAAAATTGAGGAGTACCCGTGTCGAACTCTTCAAAATACCGTGTCCAATACATAGGAAGAAATGCCAGTGTATATACTATCCAGACATGTATCATGATCTCGTGGGACTCATTCTCTCTTAATTTATGCAGACTAGAGGATAACCCAATATGTGACGGAATAGGAACAACCGGAAGATACTGCAGGAATCCTCCATTATTCAGACCATCGGCTAACTGTTTCCGTTTGATCTGCGGTTCAGATAGATTTAGCCAAAACTGTAGAGTTGCATACCCAACATCAAAGCCATACACAGGAACCATAAACTTCTTTGCCTTTTCCTTTTCTGATCTAGAAAACTCCATTTATTATACATCTCTTGCACAGTCAATCATGGGTGCTTTTTCGACCAATAACCTTCCTGTAGATTCGGTTTCTCTTTGTAATCCAATCTTAGACGGAACTGCTTACCTTCAAGTCAAACTGCAAGTCTTTCCTTCTGGTCAAGATTATTTTAATCGCACAGGAGTCTCTGAAGTTGGCAACGTACTCAACCGCCAACTTTTCCCGCTTGCAGCTTATTTCGGACCCTTCTCTTTTATTCAAGAAATATATGAGTACTTTCCAGGTAACTATGAATTTCACTTTATATAAGACTTTTTTCTGATTTGAAGTCAACTCTGATAATATGCAATTTTAAACATGCAAAAAAATATTCTAGAATATCATTTTGTTTTTTATTTACAACTTTTTTGTGTCATACACACATTGATACCCACATATTTCTTAAGCAATCTATCTTAGTATCTATCTATTTTCTCATTTAGAATTATTTACAGGAGAAAATAAGTCATCAAATGTTGGCATTATTGTTGGAGCTACAGTTGGTGGTTCTGTACTTTTGGTATTATTGATCTGTGCTGGTCTATATGCTTTCCGTCAAAAGAAAAGAGCTGAAAAAGCGGTTAGCCAGAGCAATCCTTTTGGTAAACAGCTAGGGTTTAAAGCAAATAATTCTCAAGTAAACAGCTCGGAGATTTGAGCATTAATTTTTCTTTTCTACATCTTGCTAATGCAGCATCCTGGAACCCAGATAAAGGCAGCGGCGGTATTCCTCAGTTACAAGGTGCAAGATGGTTCGCTTTTGACGAGCTTAGGAAATGTACTAACAATTTTTCAGAAGAAAGCATCATTGGATCTGGGGGCTACGGGAAGGTATTATTTACATTGATCTTTTCGTTTAATTTGATTGTCTTTGCTTTCTTCTTTCACCAGGTTCAAGCTAATAATGCTGATTGCATTTTAACGGTTTTACATAGGAATAAACTGCACCTTTTCTAGGCCTATCTTTCTCTCAACCTATGTTTTAGGAATTTCTATCAATATTGGCTTCTTGATGTTGATAGGTTTATAGAGGAAAGCTTGTCACTGGACAATTAGTTGCCATCAAAAGAGCACAACAGGGTTCACTACAGGGTGATCATGAATTCAAAACTGAGATTGAGTTATTATCAAGGATTCATCATAAAAATGTTGTCAGCCTCGTGGGTTTCTGTTATGAGCAAGCTGAACAAATGCTGATCTATGAGTACATTTCAAATGGTACTTTAAAGGAAAGTCTTTCAGGTATCCTCTCATTTTTCTGTTTCTTCCTTGATAAGAAACAAATGATTGTTATATATTGAAGCAATGATATAAATGTGACCGATCCGCCAAGGGGGTAGAGGAACTTCGGTCTTATAAATCTGAATTAAAACTTCATGACTTTTACTCCCTTGGTTCCGAAATGATAGTTACTTTTGAAAGTCATACTACTAGGTCTTAATAGAAATTCTGAATCTTATATAATCAATGGTCGAGATCACAATTTACTACATTTTATTAAGCTTTGGTACATGACTTGAAAGTGGACTCTCATATTGGGACTGATGGAGTATAATCAAATGATTGTCTCTAGAGTATGTTTTTAAGTGTAGTATATGATATAAATAATTCGATGTCAACAAAAGTGGCCAGCTCCGATTGGCCTGCCCCCATACTCAATAGAGTAGCTCCGGAGATAACTGGATGATGGTACAGGATTGTAGCTTTAGGTAAATATTTCAACACTAGAAAATAGATATGGAACCTAACATATATAAGCACGGCTGAGAAGATATAAAGTTCTTAATGGGAAACTTCAAAAATTCTATTTACCCTCCTATAAATCTGCACCATGTTGTATGCAGGGAAATCGGGAATCAGGTTGGATTGGGTGAGGAGAATTAAAGTAGCACTTGATTCAGCCAGAGGTCTGTCATACATGCATGAGCTTGCCAACCCTCCAATCATACATAGAGACGTCAAGCCAACCAACATCTTGCTGGATGCTCGTTTGAATGCAAAGGTTGCTGATTTTGGTATTTCCAAACTTGTGAGTGATATTAAAAAGGGTTACGTTAGCACACAAGTCAAAGGGACAATGGTTAGTGTTCAAATCTCATTTTTAGTTTTAAAGCGTATTTTCTCATATGACCTGCCTAAATTTTCTAAAAAAAGTAGTACTCTATGTGGACTTCAAGTCTTGGATTTTTTTTATATTTCCAAGGAATTTGGATTGCTGAGTGCTAAAATATTTCTTTAAGGTTTACACTAGAAGAATTCGTTCTTTTCTCAATGTAGGGGTACATGGATCCTGAATATTACATGACCCAACAATTGACTGAGAAAAGTGATGTATATAGCTTTGGAATTGTACTATTAGAATTGTTAACCGCAAGGGCGGCAATCCAGGAAGGGAGGCATATCGTAAGAGAAGTTCAGGATGCAATGGTTAACATTCAAGCGATTCTTGATCCAACCCTAGGCTCAAGCTCAACACTAGGAGGATTGGACAAATTTGTGACCCTGGCAATGAAGTGTGTCAATGAGTTGGGAGCTGACAGGCCTACGATGAGTGAGGTGGTGCGAGAAATTGAGAACATTGCGCAGTTGGCTAATTTGAACCTCAACGCTGAAACAAATTCTACTTCATCTAGTCATGAGGGGGGTGTTGATGAGGATCTCTACCATCCTTATGGCAGTCAGGCCTTTGATCATAGCACGTCCTCTGTACCTTTCGAGACAGAGCTGAGGAGATAATATTATGGTTTTGCATTTGGAATGTTGAACTTAGTTCCAGTTGGCTGCTCTTAGTATGTAAACACTTGAAATTTTGTGCACATCTTTTGATCATTGAAAGTTGTAAGTTTGTAACCTATCTTGAACTGCCAGATTTTATTTTATTTTTATTGTTTTTCGAACTCATTACAGTATAGGTGGTGCATGTAACGATACGTGGAGCATTCATATTTATACAATGTACATGAAAACTTTAAGTGTGATATAATAAATTGTTTGAAATTTTATGGCAAGCAGATTGCGTTAAGGCGTTATTGAGTTGAGTTGAGTCGAGTCTTTGAGATTGCACAACTGTTGAGGAGTGAGGACTGATCTCTATGTATTGATCCAACACCAAACTGAGCACCATATTCTTTTTCTTTTTGGCCAAAGGTATGGGTGTTTTCAGTGTTGCTGTTGTGTTATGCACCTTGACATTGTGCAGCTAAAAGGTGCACTGGATAGATTAGTATTAAAATAGTTAGTAAAAAGAATGAATAAGATTAGAAATGAAATGAAATGAAAGGCTAGGATTTATTTGTAATGTAAGGTATTAGTTATGCTTATAAGAGGCTTGATTCTGTAGTGAAATGGATTATGAATGAAATGAAGTAAAAACTTCCTCTCCAATCAATCTTCTTTTTCTCTTTGCAAATTATATCAAAGTCAATTCGAGACTGTAAATGTTGTTGCTTTTCTGGATGGCATTACTATTTTGTAATCGAGTAAGCTAAAAGAGAGAAATGGTAACTCTATTTTTATTTTTAAGATCAGTGCTTCATATGATAATGGAATAGTAATAAATTTTAGTCCTTCTCATTTTCTTGAATGAATGAAACTTTCAACTCAGTTGATGCTCTTTTCAATGTACATTATGATTGATTTGGTTTCATTTATGGAATTTATTGACTTGTAGGAGGCTGAAAATGGTGTAAATTATGTGAGATTGCAATAGATAACCACTGTAAATCTAAATATCTAATGTGGTTGGTTGCCAAATCACCGACTCAACTACTCTTGGTAGTGCTCTGCACACCCACTACAAGATGGGCTTTGGTGGAGGTGTTGAAAGAGAGGGACAAGCTTAATTACCTTTAAAATGAGAACAACTTTACAATGTGAGTTTTAAAAAGGCTAGAATATATTTATATATATACAGTCCGCTTCTCCAACGAACCAAAAGGAGCGAACTAAGAACGAATCGGCTATAACGACGATTTTTTCCGTCGCTATAGCATAGAAAATCGATTTTTTATGTTATAACGACGGAAAAAACCGTCGATTTAGCCGGTTCGCTCCCTCCTGTTCGCTAGAAAGAGCCGGGCTATATATATATATATAGGAATTTTAAAGTTTTTTCTTTCAAATGTCATGTTTAGTTTTTTTTACACCTTATTTCCAAGAGTAGTTTTATATACACAAATTATAATAAAAAATTATGTATAAACATTATAAAAAAAAAAAGATTTTAAAAAAAATAGTAAGTTAGACGTATCATTTGGATTTTTCTATATTTTTATTAATATGTATTACATGGGTCACTGCCCTACTAATTTACAAAAGATTATTGATAATGTCAAAGTAATATTTATACTGTTAGAACAAATATGTATTTAGCGACAATTTTATATTAATTTTAACAACACTTTAAATTTTCAGCGACACTTATTGCTCTAACAACATAAATAATACTATTACTCTGACATTATTAAGAGCCTTGTGTAAAGCATTAAAATTTAGTTTTAGTGGGATATTAATTTGGCCAATGCCCTACTAATTAATGAAGTTTTAAAGTTATTATTGGTGGTAATATTAAATTATTAATAACAACCACCCTTTATGAGTTGCCTTCCATTCAACCTGAGTGCCTACCAAATCAATTACTCATCCAAAAAAATAAAAAAGAAGGTAATTATCAATTAGAAAAAGTACTCAAAGTATATATTCTATTATTTTTATGTATTAAAAGTATAATTTTGACAAAACCCTCAAAATAATATAAAACGTAAATATTTGCATTACATCGAGCTTAGGCAAAAGCTTATCTCACGTTTAGAGGTTATTTGATAAAATTAAATATATATTTTTTGAATATGTAACAAATTTTTTTAAAAAAAATTCTTCTGAAAGTTGACCTTTAAATAAAAAATAAAAAATAAAAAAAAATGCGTCCTAATATACTTTTTAATTTTTGATATATTCATTAAAAGGAAGACAAAAAAAAAATCTTGCCATTAATTACAAATTCTTTATGAACAAAATTTGTGTCGTGCAGTTGACAATTAACAATTAAAGATGATTATTTGAGTGTATAAATATAAAAACACTACTAAATTCTTTTCTTTTTCTTTATTTCACACATTGTGGTAATCATGTATCAACATTATTAGCACAAGCTTGCGCTTGTTTCTGCAGATTTTCAATGATCATAACCAGTTTGGTGTTGAGACGATTCACCAAGAACTTGGGCAACCATCCAGCAGGGTCCAACTGAAACAAAATAAACAATAAAATAATTTTTTTTAATAATTAGTCTCGAGGGAAATATAAATATTTCTGGGGAAATATAAAAAACACACGTGAATTTACCTGAACAACGTAAGTGACCATACAGGAGTCATGTTCAAGCTTTTCGACAACCCATCCTGACTGCAGCAGCAGCCCTCTAATTGCATTGTTTTGCTTTGGGTGCAATCCTGCAGCTATCTCTTTTGGCAGTGAAGCTACTGCTACCACCTGCAAATGCACGTACAAGCCTGAATTCAGACTTAATTCATATTTTTCAACTCTTCGTTATAAATTTATGATCTGTATTTTATAAATAAATTAAAAATTTTTAAAAAAATGCTTTTACAAGCTAAACTACTTTATACCAGAGTACCATCATCCATGGTTTCACGTCGCTCATAGACGATAAATTCTCTGTTTCTAAAGAGAGGCTTTGAGCTCTCACCGAACCTTAGCCGGATGATGCTGAGGTTTTCTTCAAGATCTTTGATGTAGCTAGCTTCTACCAAATCAGCATCCCATTGCTGGCTCAAATAAAATAACACAATTATATATTATTAAAGTGACTTACAATTTCTATTAATACATATAGTAAGGATCCGGTTTTAACTTCATGGTAAGAAACATATCACCTCCTGGCTTGGCCTGCGTGTCGACACTTAAAATTTTGGGTAGAAAGTTAAAAGGGACTAAAAATTGACCTTTGCAGCATCTATGGCATTGGCCACCGTGATGAATTGTTGTGGGGATAGTGATCTGAGTAGCCAGCGGCTGCGGAAAGTATGAAACGAGCCAGACCTGCGCTTTGATATCTCGACGCCATTGTCAAATGCAAGTAATTTCCAGCCATCATTCTCATGATTCCCAACCCTGTTACAATCTGAGGCCGATAACAGATCTTGTATGCAGCTTTCACTTGCAAAATGTACGTACCTTCTCAACGAATCGTCACTAATAGTCCTTTCCAAACCCCAAAAACAATCATTTACAAACAAAACTTTATGAATGAATAATTATGAACAAACGAATTTTTATAACTACTGACCATGAGCGGCTGCAGGGCGCTGGACAAGTGCTCATTTCAGTCATGTAATCGGGTTTCAAGTCCTGGCTAGCTGTGATAATGCATGCAATTAACAAGATAGAAAGAATGAGAGAATATATATATATATATGTATGTATGTATGTATGATGGAAGAGAGAGAAATGAGTAGAGAAAGTACAAGTCTTAGATTGTTTCGGGAGGGAAGATTGGATGTTTAAATAAATTAAAAAAATAAAAAGTGGGCCAAGGTGATTGAAGCACATGCAATGCCTGAAGACCCTCCATGATTAGAAGTTAGAACTGCACATCTTTTTCCTCCTCTTCTTTTTCATTAATAAAAGCTACCAACACTCCATGTGCATCATCTCCCCCACCCTCAACTCCTCCTGCAGTTCTTTTAGAATTAAGAAGAATTTTTCTTTCATAACCTGATAAACAATTAAACAAGCAAACTAAAGCCAGACTAATAGAGTTTAAAGGACATAATATTTTACCTAAACTTGCCTTGTTATGGGTGACAAGAACATACTCAAACATCCCCCACACACTCCCCATCACGTGCCTGACATCGGCCAATATTCCACGTAACGTAACTGCAATCTAAGAGATTTATCGTGCAATTTTATTTTATTTTACAAAATATAACAATCTTTTAATTGGACCTATATATTCTGTTGATTGTCGTTCAGTAGCAGGGCATGGCATTGCACAAGCCATAAGATTGCATCTTTCTCGCAAATTAAATTTAACGGAATAAATTCACCAATAGGACAAGCTAGCTTGGTTTCTCCACAATTTAATTTGGCCTTTTGCCACAGCCTTTTGCATAATTGAAACTTATTTAATTTGGCCCATTCAAATATACTTGCGCAGCATATAGACTTGGAAAACATTTGATTTGTAAAACTTTAGAAAGTCATATATATATATATATATATATATATATATATATATATATATATATATATATCCACCAAAGAGGTAGGGATTTCAAAACATGAGTCATAAAATAAGAAAACATACATATATATATATATAGATGATGCACAGTAAGTACTGAGAAGGAATCTTCAACCTACATCATCATCATCAATTGGGCCTATAATTGACATCATGTGGAGTTCCTGAGCCTACCAAAAGGAAAGATGGTGTTGACAGTAGTGGAGATCGATGCTTGAGCAATAAGAGAAGCACCATAGAAGCCAATAGAACATGCATGCATGGGTCCATGCAACTTGTAGCTAATGTTTGTGATAGTTGAGAATTAATTAAACTGTGATTATTTCCAATGAAAGGGTAAGGGTGGGGGTGGAGCCACCACCACCACCACCACCACCACCACCAATACAATCTCTTGTAACTAGCTAGGTCATTTTTAAACCATATTTGTAAGCCACGTTATGCTTTCAGTATGATCATTCCTTAACATTATTGATAAAGACCCATCTAATTTTATCTACGGTTCCAATTTCTAGTCCATTTGACTTGTGTGAGAGAGAGTTTGCGGAAATATTAATTTTTAATTGCGGAAATAACACTTGTTTTTCGTTTGTAAGATTATCATCAAGAATGTATGCAAACTGGCTTTTGGTCACGAGTAGTAAATGCAATCAAAATAGACCCCCACTTGAACTAACATGCCATTGTCTTGCACCTCTAACAACAAACAGGTAAATGTATTAGTCTGTTAGAAAAAACAAATATGGACCTTTTAGGCCTACTCATATACTATGAATGATTATGAGTATAGATCCAATTGCTTACAGGCTGTCCATGGACCACTTTACCCTTTCCTTCTCTCCAATTAATTTTAAACATAGGATTTGAAAGAGTGTCTTTCATTTTGGTCTTGGTCACATTCTATGAAGTTAAACAAATATAAGACATATTCTTTATAGTTAAATTCCTTCTTTACAAAAAGGAAAAAAATAACACCCCACCTATATCTTGATCCTCTACTTACAAACAAAAAAAAAATTGGATACCAAATAATACATAATGTTGGGTATAACATGAATTTAGATTTAGGTATTACCTAAAATCCGTTTTGATTTAAGAAAATTATCTTTAAAAGACACACAATGGTGGTTAATTTTCGATGAAGAGTTGGTGTTTCCCTTAAGGAGCTCTCAATGGTGACTCCCAAAGTAGTTAGCCGAGAATTGGTGATCCGCAATGATTAAAGAGAAATTATTTAATTCTTGATGGAAGTTTGACTCTCGATTGGATAAAAGGACTCACATAATAGTTAGTCAAGAATTGGTATATAGTTATATTGTAATACCCGGTAAAAAAAATAAAAAATAAAATTAATAAATAAATATTGAATAAAAAAAAATTATTTGGTTTTAAAACATATTAATTAGACTTTGTAATTTAATTGGGTCAAGTGGTCATTTAATTTATGTGGGCTAATAAATATTAATAAGTTATGGATAAATTAAATTGGTAAGATTGGGCTTTAAACTAAGTGGGTATAATTTATAATTGTGTAATTTTAAAAGGAACAATTACATATTCTATTATATTTTTAAAAATAATTACAACAATAGTTCACTCATAAAATATTTACACAATTAATACACTTTTATATTTATTTACAATATTAGTGCAATTAGGATTCCTTAATTTAGGGAATTAGTATGCAATTAGGATTCCTTAATTTAAGGGATTAATATTGATTTACTTATTAAATTAAGTAATTAATAAGTAAATTATATAACACACTTTCTCTTTCCTTAATAAAAATAACGCTTCATTCGCCTTTGTCAGTCTTCTTCTCCTCTACTATTAACAGTCCTAACTTGTTAACGCCATCCTCCGCCCTCCTCCACCATTAACGCCCTTCTCCTCCGCCCTCCTCCACCATTAACCTAGACAACCCCAACTTGTTAACGCCATCCTCCACTTGTGATTTTTTCATAGTACAGTTACTGCGATTTTTTTATAGTACAGTTGGTAGCCAAACATTCATACCAAGGTTACCAATTCAGTTTTATTAGGTTTCTAATTTATTTTTAAAAAATCTATTATAGATTTTTTTTATTTGATAGTGCAGTTGGTAGTTAACAGTTTATACAAATGTAACCAATTCAGTTTTATTGGGTTACCAATTAATTAAAAAAAATCTACTTGTAGATTTTTTTTATAATGGAGTTGGTAACCAATTCAGTTTTATTGGGTTACTAATTAATTATAAAAAATATATTATAGATTTTTTTTTCATAGTGCAGTTGGTAGCCAAACCTTAATACAAATGTAACCAACAAAAACTAAAAATTTTACCTTTGAAAGTTTTGGTTACCAACTGCACTGAAATTTCTCTTGGTTACCCACAAAAACTAAAATGGTTACCTTTGTATAAATATTTGGATACCAACTGCATTAAAATTTATTTATTTCTCCTTTTAATTTTTGGACTAAATTAACCTTCGTCACAATGTCAGCTGTGGCCGTAATGGATGAGGAGATCAACGTCCATAGTGTTGAAGCGGCGGCGAAGGGGAGGAGGAAGATGACCGGCGAAGGGGAGGAGAAACATGACATTGCCAAACTTAATATTTGAATTTTAATTATTATTTTTGAATTTGAATTTGTTGTTAGATCCAAGATATTTGAATTTGAATTATTAATTATGGTAGTTATTTCTCCTTGATTTTAGGTTTCCTTATTATTATGAATTGAATTCTAATTGCATACTAATTCCCTAAATTAAGGAATCATAATTGCACTAATATTGTAAATAAATATAGAAAGTGTATTAATTGTGTAAATATTTTATGAGTACACTATTAATGTAATTACTTTCTAAATGTTGTATATTATTGTAAAGGACCCATTTTAAAATCCTATTAAAATTTGGAGAGTTAATAAATATATTAATAAAATATGTTTTAAGTGAATAAATACTAAAACCTAATCCTATTAACATATCTGATAAATCGAGAGAAAAGAAGAAGAGGCAGCGGCGACAGTAAGAACAAGAATCAAATCAAGTGCTTTTCTTTTATGTAATATTGTGTACTATGAATTCATTGATTGGTTACTATATATATATATATATATATATATATATATATATATATATATATATATATTAAATTCGTTAGCATGGTATTGAGATGGAGCAGTGCTGATGTTTATGTGTGTGTGTGTGTGTGTATATATATATATATATGAATTCTTAATTTTTTTTAAAGAAACCTACTGTTAGAACTAATGTTTGGTCTCAAATCAAAAAAAAAACATCATGATGTAAATTGAAAAGTTACCGACTTTTGTAATATATAAGAGTTATATATATATATATATATATATATATATATATATATATATATATATATATATATATATATATAACAGGTTGTTTGCCAGGATGAGTTGATTATATGTATATATATTTAGAAGCTATATTTTATTATATATTTGATTTAAGAAGTTTATAAATCAGAATTTGTAAATCGAAATGAAGTTATGTATATTAAATTGAATTAATTAATTTTGCCGTCATAATTATAAAAGTTTTAATAATAAATTTAATAGTATTATTGTAAGACCCCAACTTTTATAAATAAAGATGAATTTTCTATAAATATAATTTTTGAATATTATGGAGTTAATTTGATATAATGTTATAGTTGTGGGTAATATTTATAAATTTTGCGAAGTACGCAAGTTGTTATATAATATTCGATTGGTCGGGGAATATTCGTTTTAACAGGGAATATTCGTACAACGACACAATCATTGGTGGACCCCACAACGGAATTATTGTCGGATTGAGAAAACGACAAAAATATTTTATTAAAAATAACGGCGAAAGTTTTACCATTGTTACTGTTGAACTACTCGGTAGTAAAAGTACAGTAATACGTGTGGTTGCATAGTAGCACACGGTATTGATTATTAATGCTTATGTGAGAAGTCACTCAGTTTGATTCAAATATTGTCAGTTAATAATATGAATTATTTAGCGATAATGACGTTTTGTTTTATTCGTATTATTAACGTAATAAAACAGAAACATCTTTTTATATAAAACAAAATACTTTTTTAAAGTTATTCTATAAATAGAATATATTATATTTTATTTAAAAGATTTTTCTTTAAATATAGACCGTCAGATTAAAGTAATCAATCTAGACCGTTCATGGATTAGTTACTATGCATTCTATTTTTCTATAAATAGCAGCTCATTCCTTCATTATTTCTTACGAATTCACTGAACTCTAGAGAGAGAAACTATAGAGAGAGAGAGAAGAAGAATATTCTGCTACTTAACTACTTCCTTATTTTAGCTCTTCTTTAAAACGGTAAGGGGTGTTATTCTTTCTTATTTATGAAGAGAACTGTTGTTATTCCATTTCTTATTATTCTGTTGGAATAGCCTGTATACGCTGTCTACCCTATACTTGGTGACATTCTTCTATTATTCTGTTGGAACATCATGTCTATGTATTTTACACCGGACCTGGTTCCGTTTTTATTATTATTCTGTTGGAACATCCGGTCTGTGTGTTTTACACCGGACCTGGTTCCGTCTTGTTATTATTCTGTTGAAACATCCTGTCTGTGTGTTTTATACCGGACCTGGTTCCATTATTTATTATTCTGTCAAAATATCATGTCTGTGCGTTTACGCCAGACCTGGTTCCATTATTTATTATTCTGTCGGAATATCCTGTCTGTGTGTTTACGCCGGACCTGGTTTCATTATTTATTATTCTGTCGGAATATCCTGTCTGTGCGGTCTATCGCATGCATGGTGATTTCTTTTGTTATTCCATTCTTTATTGTACTCAGTTGGTTAAGTTTTGACTTCTATACTCCATGAAATTTGTAGAATATCCTTGATAATTGCGTTTCATCCAGTATCTTTTCATGAAAATATTCTTCTAAGCATTCTTGAATTTTACTCCACAAAGCAGTATCATGTTGACCATTTGGACGTTGTTAATTCTTGGATAAATTAATTCTTGAACTTGTTTTATTGAATTCTTATATCATTGTTATCATCCTCATGTTTATAAAATATTAAAAGTCATCTGTGGCCTGTAGTGCATAGATGGACTTGGTATGATTATGACCAGGGATTATTCGGTATAATCATGACCGTAATGTTACAAATGATGTGGTAAAAGTCCTCATTGGCCCGTAGTGCGTTGATGGACAGTTGTTGGCATGATCATGACCACTAATGAATACACGAATATCCTTGGCCGTAGTGCAGGGGTGATTCGATGATGTGGATTATTTTATTAAGCTGAGTCTCAGCGATAACAGTGTTGAAAAATCTTTTAAATCATAAAAGATAGTAGAGTTTATTTTCTACTTAACTCTTTTAATGGATTGCTTGTTTCGCTGCAGTTAAACTTGATGTCTATTATATTTTATCAGTTTAACATTGTTGAAGGCTAATGATAATTTATTCTGCATTATCTTAGTCATAATATTTCTTACTGGGCTAGTTGAGCTCACCCTTTCTTTCACTGTTCTCTTCAGAAAATGAGAACGTAGCTGGGGCAAGTCGGGGAACGGAGTGATGGTTCGAATGATAGTATTAGTTAGTAGTCCTCACTATTCTATGTAATAGTGTGTTAATAAATGTAATGAGGACTCCTTTTGAATATGAATACTCTCTAGAAGATAATATTTGTATTCAAACTCGCAGTTTATGTTTTGTCGTATTGTACACGACAGTTGTATTAGTAAGTTGTATTTGTATTCTGTACTTTGTATCTGACGACCCAAGATGGGTGATGTATACCTAATTTTGGGGGCGTCACAATTATGTAATTAATGATTTGATTGTAATAAAAATTTATTAAATTATTTAGATTGAACAGAGAGAGTCTAAACGAGTCAAATTTGGAGTATAAACTTTGGGTATTACTCCCTCCGTCCCAAATTATCTGCTTTTCTAGAGTTCCACACACATACCAATATGTGTGATAAAAATACTAAAATACCCTTATGTGCTGACTTTTTTATTTTCTGCGCATGAATCCTTATTGGTGGAAATATGAAAAGATGTTTAAAAAAGAGGAGAGGCTTGAATGAGAGTAATGACTATCATTAATTAGGGTAAAGGGGCAAACTTGAAAAACAAAGGGAAAAAATGTATTGAAATTTTGAAAAAGCAGATATTGTGGGACAATTTTTTTTTGCTAAAACAGCAGATAATTTGGGACGGAGGGAGTACATTACTTAATCCAGGTACAGATTCCGTACTCTTTTAGCGAGACTCTTTTGTTTTTAATTTGTTCGTTTCGTTATTCGTTTCGAAATTTAGTATTGACTCTCATAATTATTTCTTGTCAATTTATTATGATAGTTTGTTTTGGCATTTATATTAGAACTCCTATTTGTACTCTTTTAGACTAGTGTATCATGACTATAAATTTATTTTGATATTGTAGTGATGTACATGTTAGTATATTTTTGGAGACTTTGTGTTGATAATTCGTTTCAGTTTAACATATACACGTTAGAACCCCTTTGTGTTGATATTGTGTCGCATGTGTTGTGACATTGTATCTTTGTTAGAATACCGTAGGGTATACCTGAGCTATAACCACCTGTGGGGGTACCACAGGCATGTCCTCTTGGCACCGAGGCATGACACCTTCCGTGGCAGTATGATCAGTCCACGGCGTTTCCGTTTTGTGCTCCGTTGGGAGTTGGCCATTTGGTATTTTGTTGTGGGAGGCGTATGGGTCGACCCTAATTTTTTGTTCTGCGGATTGGTGATGTTTGTGCCAAACACGCCTTCCGATTTTACACTTATTAGATTCGCGGTCCAATGTGTGTGACTTGCCTGTGTGACATTATTTGATTTGCCTATGTGGCATTATTTGACTTGCCTGTGTGGCAAGGTATATTTCTGTTTTATTTTGAGCTTGGTATGAAATAACACCCAACCATTTGGTTCAGCCTATTATTTCGTTGTGTTAGTTTTGTTCGTTTCGTCTCTTTTCATTTAATTGAGTTAGTTATTTCGGTTCATTATTAGTATTTTATATCCGTACTGGGCATTTGGCTCATGCTGTGTTTTTCTTCCGACAGGTAATCAGGGAAATCAAGGGCAAGTGTGATGAGAGCTCCATTCATTCCAATGATTTAGAAATATTCTGTTTAGACTTGATGTGTCAGTTTACTTGGAATTGTAATAATTATTTTAGATTGTGGCTTTAGACAGTTTGAGATTTATTATGGTTGACTTGTGATATTTATCAGTTATTAAGACTATTCTTTTGTGGCTTTGAGCCTTGCTATTAAATTCATCAATTTTGTTATGTTTTGAGTAACCTCTCTTTCTATTTCGAAAAGGGGGTGTTACAGAGTTGGTATCAGAGCTTAGGTTCTTTCTTGTAGAAAACCTATTTAGGTTTGACCTGTGAGTTATGGGTAGATCACTTTTGGGTTAGGTTTTGTTCTGTTTGATTTTCTGTTCAGCTATCATATCAACTATATTCAAATCTGTCTCTAATCTATTTTGTTATCTATTCGTGATCTCTTTCTTAGATGGCTCATAGATCAGCTAGAGTTGCTGGGAGGCGAGGTAACAATAGGGAAAGAGGTGAGGGTCAGCCCAATGAGCAACCTAATGATCAGATGAATGTTCAATTGGCTAACTTGGTGAATCAGGCAGTGAATCAGGCTTTACCACAGTTAGTGGCAAAGGTTGTACAGGCAATGCAGCAGCAGCCACTAAAAATTCCTGAACAGGAGAACCCGAGAAATAATGGTCAGCAAGAAAATGTTGAGGAAGGGAATACAGATGGTCTTGATCAGCAGGTGGTTCCAATGTATGTATGGTTGGAGAGGTTTCAGAAGCAAAAACCACTTGCATTCAGTTCAGCTTCGACTCCAATTGATGCAGAGAATTGGATTGCTCACCTAGAGAAGATCTTTGATGTGTTGGGGTGCTCAAATAATCAGAAAGTGTTGGTTGCAACTTATAAGCTAGAAGGGGATGCACAGAGGTGGTGGAAAGTGATGAAAGTAGCAAAGGGTTATGGTTATGTTGAGGCACTTAGCTGGGCAAAGTTTTGTGAGGTCTTTTATCAGTAGTACTTCCCAGCTGCGAATAAAGAAGCATATGCTAGAGAGTATCTGTCAATTCGGCAGAAAGATGATGAGTCCATCACGGATTTCATGACGAGGTTCACTAGGTTAGCAGGCTTTGCGGGAACCTCAGCAGGGACGGCGGCAAAATAGGCAGAGAAGTTCAAGTGGCAGATTCATTATAGGTATCGCCAACATCTTATAAACAACAAATTTGTAGATGTGTCGGCTGTGGCAAATGCGGCCAAAAATATTGAGATGAAGCGACAGGACTTTCGGTCTTCTAAACCGGAAGGGAGTCGAAAGAGGGAAAAAGATGACCAGCAGGGTCAAACTTCAGTTCAGCATGGGAGAAGTCAGGGTGGTCAGTGGAATAGGAACCGTGGTGGTCAACAGGGGCAGTGGTGTGGCCAGAATCAAAATAGGGGTTATCAGCAGATGCCTCAGTAAGGGCAGAATCGTCAGTTGCAGCTACCTTGGAATGGTCAGAATCGTCCGCAGTGGCAGAATCGTCAACAGGGACAGAATCAGGGTCGTTATCCGGGACCAGCTGGTGGGGGTAACCCAAATCTTATCCCGATAGCTCCTTGTGCTACGTGTGGGGCTAATCATCCGGGGAGGCAGTGCCACAGACTCACAGGTGCATGCTTCTTGTGTGGATAGATGGGTCATATTGCTAGAGATTGTACCGGTCCACGTGATAATGGTGGAGGTGGTGACAATGGTGGCAATGGAGGTCAGCGTCAGGGTGGTCGAGTGTTTGCTTTGACATAACCAGGCGACAGGTGCACCAGGTATTGTTTCTGACACTCTTTTAATTGGCAATCGTGAGGCCTCTATTTTATTTGATACGGGTTCTACTCATTCCGTTGTTGCTCAGTCTTTTGTTCGGCACCTGGGTGTGTCATCTCAGTCTTTAGATTCTGTTATGTCTATTGCTACCCCGATGGTGACTTTTGTTGTTATTTTTGATTTGTTTCGAGGGTGTCCGATAAGTTTTGGGGATAAGATTCGTAGAGCTAATCTTCTTCTAATGAGTATGCACGATTTCGATGTTATTCTTGGGATGGACTGGTTGGATAAGCACCAGGCCACTATCGATTGTCAAGCGAAGAAGGTTATATTTGGAGATGTGAAGTCTCCAGAATTCGTGTTTCAGGGTTCACAGCCGAGTAGAGTGGTGAAATTAATTTTAGCTTTGAAGGCTGGAAAGTTGGTGGCAAAGGGTTGTGAGGGGTATTTGGCGTTTGTGAAAGATACCTCTAAGGGTGAATCTCGTATTGAAGATGTTCCAATTGTTTGTGATTTTTTCGATGTGTTTCCTGAGGAGTTATCGGGGTTGCCACCGCAGCGGGAAGTGGAGTTTTCTATTGAGCTCATTCCTGGTGCGGAGCCTATCTCTAAGGCGCCGTATCGGATGGCACCATTGGAGTTGCAGAAGTTGAAAGAGCAGTTCAGGAACTGTTAGATCGTGGTGTGATTCGGCCGAGTGTTTCGCCGTGGGGTGCTCCGGTTTTGTTTGTGAAGAAAAAGGACGGGTCTATGAGGCTGTGTATAGATTACAGAGAGTTGAACAAGATTACCATCAGGAATCGGTATCCATTGCCGAGGATTGATGACTTGTTTGACCAACTTCAAGGGGCAAAATATTTTTTGAAGATAGACTTGAGGTCGGGCTATCATCAGTTGAGGGTGAGGGTGAGGGTGAGGGATGAGGATATCCCTAAGACAGCTTTTCGCACTCGATATGGGCATTACGAGTTTCTGGTGATGCCATTCGGGTTGATTAACGCTCCAGCGGTGTTTATGGATTTAATGAATCGGGTGTTCAGGGAGTACTTGGACCAATTTGTCATTGTCTTTATTGATGACATTTTGGTTTACTCCAAGTCTAAGGAAGAGCATGAGGAACATCTTCGCACAGTGTTGGGGATTTTGTAGAAAGAGAAATTGTATGCTAAATTCTCTAAATGCGAGTTTTGGTTGGAGCAGGTTGCATTTTTGGGCCACGTTATTTCTGCTGAGGGCATTAAGGTGGATCCTGCGAAGGTTGAGGCTATCACTAAATGGCCGAGACCTACTACAGTGACAGAGATTAGGAGTTTCTTGGGTTTGGCAGGGTATTATAGGAGGTTTGTGGAAGGGTTTTCCTTACTTGTCTTGCCATTGACTCAGTTGATGAGCAAGGGCGTGAAGTTTGTGTGGAATGAAGAGCGTGAGAAGAGTTTCAAGGAGTTAAAGAAACGACTTGTGACAACTCCTATACTTGCATTGTCGTTGGGGACGGGAGGTTACCAGATTTATAGTGATGCTTCTAAGAAGGGCTTGGGGTGTGTTTTGATGCAACACGGTAAGGTGATTGCTTATGCTTCTAGGCAGCTTAAACCTTATGAAGTGAACTACCCCACATATGATTTGGAGTTGGCAGCAGTGGTCTTTGCCTTAAAGATTTGGAGGCATTATTTGTTTGGAGAGAATTGTGATATCTTTACCGATCACAAAAGTCTTAAATTCATTTTCACTCAGAAAGAGCTCAATATGAGGCAGAGGCGTTGGTTGGAGCTTCTAAAAGACTATGATGCTAAGATTCAATATCACCCAGGGAAGGTAAATGTGGTTGCAGATGCTCTTAGCCGGAAGAGTTCAGGGAGTGTAGCAGCTCTTATTACACAACCTCTGCTTATTTCGAATATGGAGCGGCTCGAGTTGGAGTTGTATGTACGAGGTTCAGATGGGCATTTGGCGGGTATGAGAGTGGAGCCCTCTCTTATCTCGCGGGTCAAAGAAGCTCAAAAAGAAGATGGGGAGTTGTGGAGTACGACGCAAAATCTAGAGGAGGGCAAGCAGTCCGAGTTTCTTATTGATGACCATGGTGTGATTTGGTTGGGTGAGCGGTTGTGTGTACCGTCAGATCCAATCATTCGAGATGTTGTGCTGGCTGAGACTCATAGTTCTCCATTTTCTATTCATCCAGATTCTACAAAGATGTATAGGGATTTGAAGAAGAATTTTTGGTGGAATGGGATGAAACGAGACGTGGCTGAATATGTTGGGAAGTGCCTCACTTGTCAACAAGTGAAGATAGAACATCAACGAGCTAGTGGTTTGCTGCAACAGTTAGACATTCCAGTGTGGAAGTGGGAGGATATCGCGATGGATTTTGTGACTGGTTTGCCGAAGACTTTCAGGAAGAATGATGCCATATGGGTAGTAGTGGACCGGTTGACCAAATCGGCACATTTTTTGGCTATCCATGAGGTATACTCGGTGGATAGGTTGGCACAAATATTTCAGCAGGAGATTGTTAGACTTCATGGTACTCCGGTGTCTATTGTTTCAAGTCGGGACCCACGGTTCACTTCTAGGTTTTAGAAAGGGTTTCAACGAGCTTGGGGTACTCGGCTTAACTTCAGTACTTCTTTCCATCCGCAAACTGATGGGAAATCCGAGAGGACTATTCAGACATTAGAGGACATGTTGAGGTCTTGTGCACTTGAGTGGTCGGGTAATTGGGATGATTACTTGAGCCTAGTTGAGTTTGCTTACAATAACAGCTGTCATGCAAGTATTGGAATTCGGCTCCTTTTGAGGCACTGTATGGTAGAAAGTGTCGGGCACCAACTTGTTGGGATAAGGTTGGCGAAAGGGCCATAGAAGGGCCTGAGTTAGTTCAAATCACTACGGAGAAGGTAGCGGTGGCTAAGGAGAAACTGATGCCGGCTCGATCACGGCAGAAGTGTTATGCTGATAAGCATAGGAGGACTTTAGAGTTTGAACCTGGTGAACATGTGTTTCTAAAAGTTTCTCCTTGGAAGGGCATTCGGCGATTTGGGTTGAAAGGAAAGCTTAGTCCGCGTTATATCGGTCCATTTGAGATTTTGGAAAGGGTTGGTGAAGTTGCGTATCGGTTAGCTTTGCCTCCGCAGCTAGCTCATGTGCACAATGTGTTCCATGTGTCAGTGTTGAGGAGTTATCATTATCATCCGTTGCACGAGGTGCAATATCCATTCGATAAGATTCGGGAGGATCTTACTTGTGAGGATCAAGTTGAGGCGATTTTGGATTGTCAAGAAAGGATTATGAGGATGAAGACTATTCCGTTTGTTAAGGTTCTGTGGAGGAACCATTCGGAGCGAGAAGCCACTTGGGAGCTGGAGGAGTCTATTCGAGCAGAATATCCGCATCTTTTTGATAATTAGGTACGTTCTATTCTTTTAATTCCGGGGACGAAATTCTTTTAAGGGGTAGATGATGTAATACCGGGTAAAAAAAATAAAATAATAAAATTAATAAAAAAATATTGAATAAAAAAAATTATTTGGTTTTAAAACATATTAATTAAACTTTGTAATTTAATTGGGTCAAGTGGTCATTTAATTTATGTGAACTAATAAATATTAATAAGTTATTGATAAATTAAATTGGTAAGATTGGGCTTTAAACTAAGTGGGTATAATTTATAATTGTGTAATTTTAAAATCTTATTAAAATTTGGAGAGTTAATAAATATATTAATAAAATATGTTTTAAGTGAATAAATACTAAAACCTAATCCTATTAACATATCTGATAAATCGAGAGAAAAGAAGAAGAGGCAGCGGCGACAGTAAGAACAAGAATCAAATCAGGTGCTTTTCTTTTATGTAATATTGTGTACTATGAATTCATTGATAGGTTATTATATATATATATATATATATATATATATATATATATATATATATATGAATTCGTAATTTTTTTCTAAAGAAACCTACTGTTAGAACTAATGTTTGGTCTCAAATAAAAAAAAAACGTCATGTTGTAAATTGAAAAGTTACCGACTTTTGTAATATATAAGAGTTATATATATATATAACAGGTTGTTTGCCAGGATGAGTTGATTATATGTATATATATTTAGAAGCTATATTTTATTATATATTTGATTTAAGAAGCTTATAAATCAGAATTTGTAAATCGAATTGAAGTTATGTATATTAAATTGAATTAATTAATTTTGCCGTCATAATTATAAAAGTTTTAATAATAAATTTAATAGTATTATGTTATTAATGATTTGATTGTAAAAAAAATTTATTAAATTATTTAGATTGAACGGAGAGAGTCTAAACGAGTCAAATTTGGAGTATAAACTTTGGGTATTACATTACTTAATCCAGGTACGGATTCCGTACTCTTTTAGCGAGACTCTTTTGTTTTTAATTTGTTCGTTTCGTTATTCGTTTCGAAATTTAGTATTGTCTCTCATAATTATTTCTTGTCAATTTATTATGATAGTTTGTTTTGGCGTTTATATTAGAACTCCTATTTGTACTCTTTAGACTAGTGTATCACGACTATAAATTTATTTTGATATTGTAGTGATGTACATGTTAGTATATTTTTGGAGACTTTGTGTTGATAATTCGTTTCAGTTTAGCATGTACACGTTAGAACCCCTTTGTGTTGATATTGTGTCGCATGTGTTGTGACATTGTATCTTTGTTAGAATACCGTAGGGTATACCTGAGCTATAACCACCTGTGGGGGTACCACAGGCATGTCCTCTTGGCACCGAGGCATGACACCTTCCGTGGTGGTGTAATCAGTCCAAGGCGTCTTCGTTTTGTGCTCCGTTGGGAGTTAGTCATTTGGTGTTTTGTTGTAGGACGTGTATGGGTCGACCCTAATTTTTTGTTCTGTTCTATTCTGCGGATTGGTGATATTTGTGCCAAACACGCCTTTCGATTTTACATGCATTGGATTCGCAGTCCAATGTGTGTGACTTGCCTGTGTGGCATTATTTGATTTGCCTATGTGGCATTATTTGACTTGCCTGTGTGGCAAGGTATATTTCTGTTTTATTCTGAGCTTGGTATGAAATAACACCCAGCCATTTGGTTCAGCCTATTATTTCGTTGTGTTAGTTTTGTTCGTTTCGTTTCAGTTCGTTTTGTCTCTTTTCATTTAATTGAGTTAGTTATTTCGGTTCATTATTTGTATTCTATATCCGTACTGGACATTTGACTCATGCTGTGTTTTTCTTCCGACAGGTAATCAGGGGAATCAAGGGCAAGTGTGATGAGAGCTCCATTCATTCCAATGATTTAGAAATATTCTGTTTAGACTTAATGTATCAATTTACTTGGAATTGTAATAATTATTTTAGATTGTGGTTTGAGACAGTTTGAAATTTATTATGGTTGACTTGTGGTATTTATCAGTTATTAAGACTATTCTTTTGTGGCTTTGAGCCTTGCTATTAAATTTATCAGTTTTGTTGTGTTTTGAGTAACCTCTATTTCTATTTCAGAAAGGGGGTGTTACATATATGGTGATTGAAGAGAAGTGTGTTCAAGTGAAGGGAGCTCTTGATGTGATGAAACTCAAAGGGGGAGATTGTTAAAATATTACAAGTGAGTTGGAGTCCGCATGTGAAAGATGAGTGGCCTAAGACTTAAAAGGCTTAAACTTTCAGGCTAAATTGGGTTCTAAACATGTATGTTAGTGCCTTATGTACGCACATGCAGCGCGCTCCCCAGTTCTTCCTCAATATCCTAGACAACGGGGTTCACCTTCTATGTGTCCACCGGGTCCTCGAGGGTACAAGGGGACACCACGTGAAACACGCCGGAGCATTCCTCGACGGCCCTGGACAGAGCGACGGTGTCGAGAAAGTTGGCCTCGTGGACCACCGAGGTGGCACCAGGAGGGATAAAAGGTGGGTGGCGTCGGAGCCGGGGAAGACAACGACGTGGATGGTGGTGTACCCGTGGTTCAACAGGGTCCGGACCACCCCCGAGCCGATGAAACCAAAACCGGTTCGAATTTATTGATTTTGTTCGGATTTTGGGTTCCCATTTTTTGATGGGGTTTTTTTTGTTTTGATTTTTGTATAAGTGGAGGGAATAAATTGTTTAGAGTGATGAAGATGAAGATTAAAGTGTTACCGGTTAATTTAAAAGAATTGTGGGTTTGATTTGGATTAAATCCATTAGGTAATTAAAGTTTATCCACTAATCTTATCTATTTACCATTGGGCTGTTCGTGAGCACAGTCCAGAGAGTCGATAGCCCTTCCCCCGGATGGGTCTCAATTTTTTTTAATACATATAGTATATTGTTATGAATAGTTATATTATGGATGTCCATTCATTTTCTATAACTTACATAACCTACATGTTAGTACATTGATGAGCTATTCATTCTCCCTATTTAAGTTTGTATTTATTTCATCTTCTATCTTTGTTCATGTATTTGTGAAGCCTATAAATAAAGGCTCACTATCCATGTATTTGAGGAGTTGAAGAATATTAGAAAATCTCACTTCTTATATATAATCTTCTTATGCTCTCTCTAAAATTATAATACGTTATCAGCACGAATTGCTCCTTATTTTTATCTTGAAGATAATCATATTTTGTTTGTAGCAGAAGAAGGTATAACTTTGTCTCTTTATACATATAATATATGTTTTGTCTCTTATAATGATAATGAATGTGTGAAGCTCACGCAGAATTCTGTTTCTCTGATAAATAACATATCCTACTTAATCCACTTTATATTGTAGTGTGAAAATTTGAGGCTCTATTTTTTGTGAGTCATGAAGCATTTGCAGATGATTTCAGCCTTTTCAGGCAGAACCAAATAGGAAGAATGGAAAAGATTATTTTTATTTGCTTAGAAACTTGACTGTCTCTCGATTTTTTTTTGCAGTGTATATATGTTGGCTTTCACATTATAAAAAAAATATATTAATTAATTCCAGATGTTATTAATTCTTACCTGTGATAGGCAACATAGTTCACTTTATTCATACGTACACGCACATTAGTTGTATTCTGTCACTTGCTTTTTGTTCTACACAACTATATTACTTTAGATACTACCTATGGTTCAACTGCGTATTATATGCGTTGTTGGTTTTTCAAGTTGTTTCACGGTCACTATTATAAAAATTCAACAAAATTATTTACTATGCATTCATTTAATCTTTATGTTTATTACTATTTAAATGTTTAGCATTATAGCTTGTACAACAATGTTTACTAATTAATATTATTAACCACACTGCTATGTTATAAAAAGCTTATGTGTAAGCTTTTACTAGCTTCAAGTATTAGTCTTTACCTATGTTAATTATCAAAGAGGTTACAACTATTCAACAAATTACTGTGCTTAAAGTATTATGTTAATTATGTTGTGTATTTAATTTATTTTTAGAATATTTTCTTCTAACTTGTTAATCATATTTGTGATAGTTCATAATGTCAAACATTGCTAAACTCGAATTTGTGGCTCTTGACATTACTGGAAAGAATTATTTATCATGGGTGTTAGATGCTGAAATTCATCTAGATGCAAAAGGTCTTGGTGATACTATCAAAGAAGGAAACAAAACATCTAGTCAAAATAAGGCCAAAGCGATGATATTTCTTCGTCATCACCTCCATGAGGGACTTAAAATTGAATATTTGACTGTTAAAGATCCACTTATCCTTTGGAACAATCTAAAGGAAAGATACGACCACCAGAAAACTGTAATACTTCCTAAAGCTCGTTATGATTGGATGCATCTAAGATTACAAGATTTTAAATCTGTAAGTGATTATAACTCAGCTATGTTTAGAATCAGTTCTAAATTACAATTATGTGGAGAAAAGATCACTGATGCAGATATGTTAGAAAAAATATTCTCCACCTTTCACGCATCTAATATGCTCCTGCAGCAGCAATATCGTGAAAAGGGCTTTAAGAAATACTCTGAACTGATTTCATGCCTCCTTGTGGCTGAGCAAAACAATGAACTATTGATGAAAAATCATGAGGCACGTCCAACTGGATCTGCTCCATTCCCTGCAGTGAATGCCGTAACAAATAATGGAAAAAACAGAGGTCACGCCAGTAGTCATGGACGTGGTCATGGACGCGAACGTGGACGTGGTCGAAATAATCATCGTGGTGGTCATTTCTCAAACACATATACCCACCAGAAGTGGGAATATAAGAATGGAAAGACGCAATTGAGGCAGAATTGAAATTTCTTGAAAAAATAAATATTTTTGGACCAGTAGTCCGTACACCTGATGGTGTAAAACCAGTGGGGTACAAATGAATTTTTGTTCGAAAACGAAATGAAAAGGGTGAAATTGTGCGACATAAAGCACGACTAGTTGCGCAAGGATTTTCACAAAGACCTGGTATTGATTATGAAGAGACATACTCTCCTGTGATGGATGTGACTACTTTTCGATTCCTAATCAGTCTGGCAATAAAAGGACTTCACTTGTGTCTAATGGATGTCGTTACAGCATATTTTTATGGCCCACTTGATAATGAAATTTATATGAAACTCCCAGAAGGATTTAAATTGCCAGAAGCATGTAAATCCGGTTCTCGAGAACAATACTCGATCAAATGAAATAGATCTCTATATGGATTAAAACAATCTGGTCGCATGTGGTATAACCGTCTTAGTGAATATTTGTTAAAGGAGGTATATAAGAATGATCCTGTTAGCCCATGCATTTTTATAAAGAGATCTAGATTTGAGTTTGTTATTATTGCAGTATATGTTGATGATCTAAATATTATTGGAACTCCTGAAGAGATTTCAAAGGTAGTAGAGTACTTGAAAATAGAATTTGAAATGAAAGATCTTGGAAAAACAAAATTTTATCTTGGGTTACATATAGAGCATTTAAAGGACGGTATTCTTGTGCATCACACATCTTATATAGAGAAGGTGCTAAAACGATTTTATATGGACAAAGCACATCCGTTGAGCACCCCAATGGTTGTGAGGTCACTTGATGTAAATAAAGACCCTTTCCGACCTCGAGAAAATGATGAGGAGATTCTTGGTCCTGAAGTACCATACTTAAGTGCAATTGGAGCACTAATGTATCTTGCTAGTCATACACGACCTGATATATCATTCTCTGTCAACTTATTAGCAAGATATAGCTCTTGTCCAACCCGAAGGCATTGGAATGGGATTAAACATATACTTTGTTACCTACAAGGTACAAAGGATATGAGTTTGTATTTTCCTAACCAACCCAAAACAGATTTGACTGGTTTTGCAGATGCAGGGTACCTATCCGATCCTCATAATGCTCGATCGCAAACTGGATATGTTTTCACTTGTGGTGGAACCGCCATTTCTTGGCGTTTGACGAAGCAAACTATAGTAGCTACATCTTCTAACCATACTGAAATTTTGGCAATACATGAGGCTAGTCGTGAATGTGTATGGTTAAGGTCTGTAATTCAACACAAACGAGGAGCTTACGGTTTATCTTCAGGAGAAGAAACACCGACGGTCTTATATGAGGATAATACAGCATGCATTGTCTAACTCAAGGAAGGATATATCAAAAGTGATAGAACAAAACATATTTCACCAAAGTTCTCTTTCACTCATGACCTTCAGAAGAGTGGTGATATAAATGTTCAGCAAATCCGTTCAAGTTAAAATTTGGCAGATTTGTTAACAAAGGCGCTTCCTACTTCTACATTTGAGAAGCTAGTCCACAACGTTGAATTGCGTCGACTCAGAGATCTCAAGTGATATAATCATGAGGGGGAGTAATTAAAGTTTTTCATAAAGCAATATCTCATAAGTTTTTTTGAAGAATTATGTACTCTTTTTCCTTCACTAGATTTTTATCCCACAGGGTTTTTCCTAATAAGGTTTTAACGAGGCACATTCTTTAGTAATGGACATACAAGGGGGAGTGTTATGAATAGTTATATTATGGATGTCCATTCATTTTCTATAACCTACATATTAGTACATTGATGCGTTATTCATTCTCCCTATTTAAGTATGTATTTCTTTCATCTTCTATCTTTGTTCATTTATTTGTGAAGCCTATAAATAAAGGCTCACACTATCTATGTATTTGAGGACTTGAAGAATATTAGAAAATCTCACTTCTTATATATAATCTTCTTATGCTCTCTCTAAAATTAATATATATATATATATATATATATATATATATATATATATATATATATATATGTGTGTGTGTGTGTGTGTGTGTGTGTGTGTGTGTGTGTGTGTGTATGTGTGTGTGTGTGTGAAATTAAAATTATAAATATATAAAAATAATTTTTAAAGCTCAATAAATTTTTAAGGACTTAATTAGACCAATTCTAATAGTTCAATTGTTTACCGGTTATTACTAACTATTCATGTAACAGTGATATCTGCTGAAGAAGTTTTTAGAAGTTAAAATTATTGAAAAATTACTTACAGTCGACTATAACACAAAAAATGTAAAACCCGTGTACATCGATTAGGATATGCTGAACAAGTTTGATTTTGAATATTTGATTGAAAATTTTGCCTCTAAGAATATTAAAAGAAATATTTTTAAATAAATATATTTTCATATATTTTGTTGTAGTCGAACTATTTAGTCGAATTTCTCGTATTTTTGTTGTAATCGAAGTTTTCATATATTTTGTTGTGGTCGAACTATTATATTTTAAGTTCCGGAAATATACTTTCTTGAATACAGCTTGTACTTTTAATTTATTTATTTATTTTATTTTTGTAAAGACAATGTTTCAAAAAAAGTCTTGCTTTCATTTTTCTAGTAATGATATATATTATTGTGAATGTTTTACGTCGACTTTTTGATAATATTTTTAGAAAGATGTGTAATAATTAGAGTTCTCTTATAATTTCTATCAATTTCATGTATGGATAAGTTTTACAATTATAATTCGGCGTAAATTTATAATAATACATAACATGACTCTTATTTATTTTATCTTATTGTCCTCTTTCTTTCTTTCTTTCTTTTTTCCTTTGAAAGCACCACTTTTTGTGATACAATTATTTTAATATCTGAACCAATTAAATCTCATTAAATGATAAAGAAATAAACTCATAAATAAATCTTGATATCAATAAAGAAATAAACTCACAAAATGAAGAAGAAATAAACTCACAAATAAGTCTCTTATCAAGAATTAACCAAACCTCATTAAAGGAGAAAAAAAAATTACAAACAAAACTTACATAAAGATGAAATAAACTCATCCACGTGAGAGTTGGACATAAAGAGAAAACAAGTCTCACTTAAATCGCTAGACTAAGATCTCATCAACATTTTATTTTATTACTAAAAGCTACACATTAGCTGCAATTTAATTCCAACATATAAATTTTTTCCCTTACAAAAATAATAAATAAGATTACTTGGTATTAGTTTGACATTGCTTGAATTCTTTTATCATTAGTTTTTTAAATATAATTTTATAAATAATTGTTATCAGTTTTAAGGCTTTCTGATTCTTTAAAAAATTGATTATAAATCATAATTAAATAATCTTAAAAAATAATGAAACATAAAAATGGAAAAACATAATTTATGAACTAAAAGAAATTATTAATTATGAGATGCAATAGTTTGTATTAATATTAAATTAATATAAATAGTTATATCCCGCTTATTATTTTTACAAACAAATAGTATAACGGTGAGAAATGAGAGATTTGAATCCATTTTTAGTTGGGTCTAAAAAAATATGTTCTCCATTAATATTTACTTTTAAAAAATGAAATTGAAATGTTTGTAATTTTAATTGACATGGTCAATAAAAATTTAAAATAATAAATTTTGTAAATAATACTTGCTCTATTTCAAATAGAAAATCATTATTAACTTTTGAAAGTCAATCAGAAGTAATTTAAATATTTTAAAATTAAGATGATTCATAAAATTTAAAATGAGTAAAATATTTTAAATAGTTTACGAGATTCACCATTGTATTGATTAAATTTTTTTAAAAAATCTATGTTAATTATGAATTTAAAAATATCTTAAATTTAATTCAAAAAATCAATAATGATCTTATATTTTGAATCAGTAGTAATTTTTAAACAATAATATTTTGGTGACAAAAGTTTAGATACAAAAGGAAAATATTAAATAATGTGTATGATAATAATTAGTTATAACTATTGGACGCACCCATGTACAGTGGAGTATCAAGTAATCATAATTCAACATATCATTTTATATGAGGTTGTAAACGAACTAAATAGCTCAAACTCGATTCGGATTTGACTCAAAAAAAATACAAGCGATACTCGAATTCGTTAATAATATGATTCAAATTTAAGCATAAAAAATAGTTCGAATAAAAATACGAGTAGAATCTGAGCAAGATTATACTCGACTTGTTTAATATTCAATTTACTCGAATTCGATTGTGATTCGATACACTCGATTGATACATATTCGATTAGATACTCGATACATTATCTTATAATATACATACAAAAATTAAATCAAATTTTAATAATTAATTATTATTATTTTATTTTATTTTTAATTTTAATTGTGATTTTATATTTGTAAAGTGTAATATTAAATATATTTTCTCATTTATAAGTAAAACAACAAATTCAATTTATAATTATATTTATTATAAAATCAATTATTATTTGGAGACTCGAATTCCAGTTTGAATTTGAAGCTCTCGAATAGTTTGAATATAATTCGATCCGAGTCGGATCGAATTAGAGTAATAAAGATTTGAGTTGAGTCGAATATGAGTATAATTTTTTAAATACAATTTGAATTCGAATCGAATTCGATGAGTTCTCTGTTCACTTTGATTCGACTCATTTACACCTTTAAATTTATATATTATTTTTATCATCGTATCATTACTCATTTTTAAATAATTTATAATATTTTTAAATTGTTAATTTTTAATCCATGACTTATATTTTCTGCGGGTCTCGCGTTCAACAGTAAAATTACTGTTTGACTTGTTAATTTTAGTAGTCTTTCTTCACTCACAAACTCGAGAATTTATAAAGCGTTAGTGTAAGACCCCGAATTTTATGAAATAAAAGTATTCAATTTTTCTTATAATTACTATTTAGTAAATGGTTAAATTGATAAAAGTTTAAAGTTATGAGTGAAATATGATTTTTTTTCAAAATAAGCAAGTGGTTATAAAATAATCATTGTTGTCGGGGAATATTCGTTTGGTCGTGGAATATTCTTTCTGTCGGGGAATATTCGTACGACGGCGCAGCCATTTGTGGGCCCCATAACGAATAACTGTCGGGTGAAGAAAACGACAAATTTGAGTTTTTACAAATAACGACGTAGTTGTTACCGTTAACACTGTTGGAATACCCGATGATTAAAATACAGTAATACGCGTTATTGCACAGTAGCACACGGTATTGCACAGTATTTTTGAAATTATTGATTCTTACGTAAGAAGGCACTACTCAATAATTGTTACAGTAATTACTGTTCAATATTTTATTTTATTGATTCAATAATTGCTACGTTGAAATTTTGTATTATTGTTGTTCAATAATTGTTGCTGCACAGTATTTCCCATTATTAGATCAATAATTCATATTATTTGAATAGTAATATTAGATAGCATTATTGGCAATGTCTAGAAAGTTCTGTCTAAGGAGAGGTTTGGTCATCTAATTGCGCGCCAGTAAGGAGAAATCCTTATTGGAAAGCCCCCTCTTTCCTGGGAACGGCCTGGTTGTCATAAATGTGATTCTGTAATATTATTTGTGAATAATTAATTATTGATTCATATGATAAGGAAATATTTATTTTATGTGGATATAAACGAGGGATATATTTTTGTGGTTAAAAATGAAGGAGTTAATATTGAGGTTTTTATCCGTATTTTTGTCGGAATGGAGGTATTAAAAATCAGGGTTTTTGAGATATTTTGCGGGGGTTATAATTTTTAATCCGACCGTTGGATCGTGGTAATTTTTGGATATGTTATACATATATAAGTTGAGTATATGCCCACAAATTTTGAACCGTTAAAAATGAACGTATGATTTATTATGAATTTTACGAGATGACTGGTTCAGAAATTGTTGAATTTTCGGAGTTTATCATTTTGGTGGAAAATTCTAGAATTGGTGGGCCCCACTTGTGGTTGGTGAAGAAATGTGCTGAATTATATTTCAAATGTGGTGGGTGGGAATAGTAGCAGGTAAAGCCATCAGGTTGCAGGTCAAACCTACCAAAATTTTCCTATAAATAGAGGGCTAAGTTAGAATTGAAAAGCACACCAAAAACATAAGCTTTCTCTCTTTCTCTCTCTATATTATGAAGCATATTTTGTGAGTTTTTAGATACTTGGTGAGTTGCTATTCATCAGTGCAAGTTTCCTTCAGCATCATATCCGATATCCAGTCAGAAGTACTGCTCTTTTGAGGTAAGGGATTGTAAGGGATTGTAAGGGATTGTAAGAGATTTTAAGGGTTGTTATGATTTTCAGTTTCGTAATTTTTCTGAACTTCAAAAATTCTGGAAAAATTTGAAATGATATTTTGATGAGTTTTATTGATTGTGTCCAAAAATGGTGATTTTTGGATGTATAGATTGAGAGTTATGAATTTTATGAGAAAAGACTATTTTAAAAGTAACAGCTTATAATTCCTTGTGGTTAACTCCAAAATTGATGAAATTTTTATTGGGAGTACATGTATATGATAGAAGTATACTCTTTAAATTTCAAAATTTTTAGACAAAAGTACAACTTTTGATAAATGTCTAAATATTCGGCTATTTTGGCCATATGAAAAATAGTAAATGACTTTTAAAAATTCTGAGAAAAATATATGTTCACTATGGGACTATATTATGCTAAATCCCAGAAAAGAAATATTTTTGGAACTGATTTGGTATTTTTCATGAAAATGGTCTAGTTATGAGTAAATGAATTAAATATGTTTTGTGAAGAAAGAAAATTGAAAAATAGGATTTTATGGCTTGAGAATCCTATATGAGGTATATGCAGATTTTTGATGAGGGTTTTAGTTATTGATGATGAAATTGTAAGAGTTGATATTTTATGATGATTAAATGCATTAATTAGTAAAGTGTAAATAATTAAAATAAATTGTTTATAAATTTAAGTAATGTTATTCTTTCAATATCATTATACCGAAATATTGGTATAAATTTTATTGTAGAATTTCTATCTTTTGTGTCGGGGTTACTATTCATGAGTTACGAATATTACTCTTGAGATTAAAACTATATGTTGATCATATTATTTTTATCATCATATATAACATTTTTATAACCCTGATGTTGAAATTCTCTTTCACTGGAGTGTAAAGATGGGTAGATTATTGGTATGATCATGACTAGGGTTCTCTTTGGCCTGTAGTGCAAAGTTGAATTGTGACTGGTATGATCATGACCATTGAATTTATAATTGAATATCTTAAGCTTAAGTGCAAAGGTGAATTGATCAACATGGTTATAATTATTGTTTATATAAATTCTGAAATGATTATATATTTCTTTGAGATATGAATATATTTGGCCTGTAGTGCAAATATGAATTGTTGATGAATATCTTTGGCATGTAGTGCAAAGATGGCATGTTGATGAATATCTTTGGCCTGTAGTGCAAAGATGAACTGTTGTTGAATATCTTTGGCCCGTAGTGGAAAGATGGTTTGTTGATGAATATCTTTGGCTCGTAGTGCAAAGATGGTTTGTTGATGAATATCTTTGGCCCGTAGTGCAAAGATGGATTTGTTAGTATGATTATAAACAGGAAATGTGATTTGGTGTAACCATGATCTTTGATGTTTCAGGTAAAGATAGGTGATGAAAATTATCTTCGTCCTGGATGAGAAGAGGAATTTAGAACTACAGTTATGATTATGAGTTATTCATATGATTGTGGACCAGAATTGTTGATTGATGTTACAGGGATAAAACATTGTTGATGGATTTTTAACATGGAGAAGATAATAGACTTTATTGTCTATTTGACTCTTCTAATGGATTGCTGTTCCGCTGCAACTATGGTTGAAATTTTTATCATTTACCATATGTTCTAAATCTCTGATTTATTATTGATGAAGGCTATTGATAATTTAATTATCTTTAGTCATGATATTCTTTACTGAGCTAGTTGTGCTCACCCTTTTGCTTCACAATTCCTTTCAGGTAATAAGAGTGTAGCTGGGTCGAGCGGGGGTAACAAGGGAATAGAGCGGTGGTCATCATTTAGTAGTTATATTTGGTGAAGAAAATAGGGTGAGGCGAACCCAACGTTGGAAGGGTGTTTTGTCACTATCATACAAGATGTCTAATGACATACAACCTCGTGTCATCATAAGACAGGGTTGTGCTCATCCACTTGCTGAGTATATCTATGGGCACTACCTATATAATCTTGGTGTTTGTTTGAAGTATAATTCTCAATTAGAGACAGTGGAGATAATGATAAGTCAAGAGAAGACTCACCATTGGGAAGAATATGATAGTAATCTTCTCGTTTTTCTTTGGGGTCTATTGGGTCAACCAAGGATAATTCTGTGGCCATATGATATCTATCATAACCTAGACGCGTGGCCTCCCATGTACGAAGGTTTTCTTGAGCACTTCCCAAAGATTCTAATTTCTAAAACAGTTTTTGACTATACCTTTATGTAAGGTGTTATTGTGAGGTGATGTCCACGGTTGGAACATGAGTCACATTTGGTATATATTTGTATCCAAACTCACATCATATGTGTTGTTGTATTTTGCACGACAATTGTTGTAATAAAGTTGTAGTGGTTTTCTGTACCATGCATTTGACGACTCAGAATGGGTTGGGTGGAATGAACCTATTTTGGGGTCGTTACATTTGGTATCAGAGCTTAGGGACATGATCTCTGGCGGAGATCGGGGAATATAACTAGGAGGGGAGAGATGAGTAAATCGTTCGCTAGTGTGTCCTGCCTAAGCTTATTTGTTAGTCAGTCATAATATCGGGATATTATGTGATATGTTAATTTGTTCAATTAACCCTTGTTTTGAAGCTGTATTCTAGAATGATATCTGAAATACAGGAGATGAGCAATGGAGAAATCATGATTACAGGGAAGATGGAATCTGAAATGAAAGCAAGGTATTCTCAACTTTTTGAAATACCAGGTACGTAAATTTCGAGGACGAAATTTCATAAGTAGGGGAGATTGTAAGACCCCGAATTTTATGAAATAAAAGTATTCAATTTTTCTTATAATTACTATTCAGTAAATGGTTAAATTGATAAAAGTTTAAAGTTATGAGTGAAATATGATTTTTTTTTCAAAATAAGCAAGTGGTTATAAAATAATCATTGTTGTCGGGGAATATTCGTTTGGTCGTGGAATATTCTTTCTGTCGGGGAATATTCGTACGACGGCGCAGCCATTTGTGGGCCCCATAACGAATAACTGTCGGGTGAAGAAAACGACAAATTTGAGTTTTTACAAATAACAGCGTAGTTGTTACCGTTAACACTGTTGGAATACCCGGTGATTAAAATACAGTAATACGCGTTATTGCACAGTAGCACACGGTATTGCACAGTAGCACACGGTATTGCACAGTATTTTTGAAATTATTGATTCTTACGTAAGAAGGCACTACTCAATAATTGTTACAGTAATTACTGTTCAATATTTTATTTTATTGATTCAATAATTGCTACGTTGAAATTTTGTATTATTGTTGTTCAATAATTGTTGCTGCACAGTATTTCCCATTATCAGATCAATAATTCATATTATTTGAATAGTAATATTAGATAGCATTATTGGCAATGTCTAGAAAGTTCTGTCTAAGGAGAGGTTTGGTCATCTAATTGCGCGCCAGTAAGGAGAAATCCTTATTGGAAAGCCCCCTCTTTCCTGGGAACGGCCTGGTTGTCATAAATGTGATTCTGTAATATTATTTGTGAATAATTAATTATTGATTCATATGATAAGGAAATATTTATTTTATGTGGATATAAACGAGGGATATATTTTTTGTGGTTAAAAATGAAGGAGTTAATGTTGAGGTTTTTATCCGTATTTTTGTCGGAATGGAGGTATTAAAAATCAGGGTTTTTGAGATATTTTGCGGGGGTTATAATTTTTAATCCGACCGTTGGATTGTGATAATTTTTGGATATGTTATACATATATAAGTTGAGTATATGCCCACAAATTTTGAACCGTTAAAAATGAACGTATGATTTATTATGAATTTTACGAGATGACTGGTTCAGAAATTGTTGAATTTTCGGAGTTTATCATTTTGGTGGAAAATTCTAGAATTGGTGGGCCCCACTTGTGGTTGGTGAAGAAATGTGCTGAATTATATTTCAAATGTGGTGGGTGGGAATAGTAGCAGGTAAAGCCATCAGGTTGCAGGTCAAACCTACCAAAATTTTCCTATAAATAGAGGGCTAAGTTAGAATTGAAAAGCACACCAAAAACATAAGCTTTCTCTCTTTCTCTCTCTATATTATGAAGCATATTTTGTGAGTTTTTAGATACTTGGTGAGTTGCTATTCATCAGTGCAAGTTTCCTTCAGCATCATATCCGATATCCAGTCAGAAGTACTGCTCTTTTGAGGTAAGGGATTGTAAGGGATTGTAAGGGATTGTAAGGGATTTTAAGGGTTGTTATGATTTTCAGTTTCGTAATTTTTCTGAACTTCAAAAATTCTGGAAAAATTTGAAATGATATTTTGATGAGTTTTATTGATTGTGTCCAAAAATGGTGATTTTTGGATGTATAGATTGAGAGTTATGAATTTTATGAGAAAAGACTATTTTAAAAGTAACAGCTTATAATTCCTTGTGGTTAACTCCAAAATTGATGAAATTTTTATTGGGAGTACATGTATATGATAGAAGTATACTCTTTAAATTTCAAAATTTTTAGACAAAAGTACAATTTTTGATAAATGTCTAAATATTCGGCTATTTTGGCCATATGAAAAATAGTAAATGACTTTTAAAAATTCTGAGAAAAATATATGTTCACTATGGGACTATATTATGCTAAATCCCAGAAAAGAAATATTTTTGGAACTGATTTGGTATTTTTCATGAAAATGGTCTAGTTATGAGTAAATGAATTAAATATGTTTTGTGAAGAAAGAAAATTGAAAAATAGGATTTTATGGCTTGAGAATCCTATATGAGGTATATGCAGATTTTTGATGAGGGTTTTAGTTATTGATGATGAAATTGTAAGAGTTGGCATTTTATGATGATTAAATGCATTAATTAGTAAAGTGTAAACAATTAAAATAAATTGTTTATAAATTTAAGTAATGTTATTCTTTCAATATCATTATACCGAAATATTGGTATAAATTTTATTGTAGAATTTCTATCTTTTGTGTCGGGGTTACTATTCATGAGTTACGAATATTACTCTTGAGATTAAAATTATATGTTGATCATATTATTTTTATCATCATATATAACATTTTTATAACCCTGATGTTGAAATTCTCTTTCACTGGAGTGTAAAGATGGGTAGATTATTGGTATGATCATGACTAGGGTTCTCTTTGGCCTGTAGTGCAAAGTTGAATTGTGACTGGTATGATCATGACCATTGAATTTATAATTGAATATCTTAAGCTTAAGTGCAAAGGTGAATTGATCAACATGGTTATAATTATTGTTTATATAAATTCTGAAATGATTATATATTTCTTTGAGATATGAATATATTTGGCCTGTAGTGCAAATATGAATTGTTGATGAATATCTTTGGCATGTAGTGCAAAGATGGCCTGTTAATGAATATCTTTGGTCTGTTGATGAATATCTTTGGTCTGTAGTGCAAAGATGAACTGTTGTTGAATATCTTTGGCCCGTAGTGTAAAGATGGTTTGTTGATGAATATCTTTGGCCCGTAGTGCAAAGATGGTTTGTTGATGAATATCTTTGGCCCGTAGTGCAAAAATGGATTTGTTAGTATGATTATAAACAGGAAATGTGATTTGGTGTAACCATGATCTTTGATGTTTCAGGTAAAGATAGGTGATGAAAATTATCTTCGTCCTGGATGAGAGGAGGAATTTAGAACTACAGTTATGATTATGAGTTATTCATATGATTGTGGACCAGAATTGTTGATTGATGTTACAGGGATAAAACATTGTTGATGGATTTTTAACATGGAGAAGATAATAGACTTTATAGTCTATTTGACTCTTCTAATGGATTGCATGTTCCGCTGCAACTATGGTTGAAATTTTTATCATTTACCATATGTTCTAAATCTCTGATTTATTATTGATGAAGGCTATTGATAATTTAATTATCTTTAGTCATGATATTTTTTACTGAGCTAGTTGTGCTCACCCTTTTGCTTCACAATTCCTTTCAGGTAATAAGAGTGTAGCTGGGTCGAGCGGGGGTAACAAGGGAATAGAACGGTGGTCATCATTTAGTAGTTATATTTGGTGAAGAAAATAGGGTGAGGCGAACCCAACGTTGGAAGGGTGTTTTGTTACTATCATACAAGATGTCTAATGACATACAACCTCGTGTCATCATAAGACATGGTTGTGCTCATCCACTTGCTGAGTATATCTATGGGCACTACCTATATAATCTTGGTGTTTGTTTGAAGTATAATTCTCAATTAGAGACAGTGGAGATAATGATAAGTCAAGAGAAGACTCACCATTGGGAAGAATATGATAGTAATCTTCTCGTTTTTCTTTGGGGTCTATTGGGTCAACCAAGGATAATTCTGTGGCCATATGATATCTATCATAACCTAGACGCGTGGCCTCCCATGTACGAAGGTTTTCTTGAGCACTTCCCAAAGATTCTAATTTCTAAAACAGTTTTTGACTATACCTTTATGTAAGGTGTTATTGTGAGGTGATGTCCACGGTTGGAACATGAGTCACATTTGGTATATATTTGTATCCAAACTCACAGCATATGTGTTGTTGTATTTTGCACGACAATTGTTGTAATAAAGTTGTAGTGGTTTTCTGTACCATGCATTTGACGACTCAGAATGGGTTGGGTGGAATGAACCTATTTTGGGGTCGTTACAGTTAGAGTATCTTTAGCAGTTGGACTATTTTTTGGATTATATTTAGTTCATATGATATCACACAGATATTTTTAGTCTTCAATCTTTTCGGCCAATAGACTTTTCCAACCGATAAACTATTCCGTAAATTATATCGATATAATAAAAATACAAACTGTTCACAAATAAAATATATACAACTGTATATGACCATATTAACCTATTAACAAAATACTTATAATTGCTAAATATTAAAGTAGTTAATTAAGAGATAATAAAATATATTGAATCATTGTAAAATATATCGTACATATTTATAGATTTTTCAATAAACATTTTCAATTTATATCCATTGTTATTATTATGGTTCCGATATTTTTTTAACTGTTCTTATTATTTTTATTTTTTATTTATATATTTTATATTCGTCGGAGAGCATCACACTATCCCTGCCCCTTCGTCTTCTTATTCAGTATTTCTTCTTCAGGCGGCCTTCATCTCCTTTTCTTCAGCCATGTCTCCCATTTAAATATATTAAAAATTATAGTCCACCAAATCTTGTTCGTTCATTTTGTCTCTTTGGTTCACCGGAAAATTCCATAGACTATATTTAGTCCAACTGCTGGAGTGAGATCTGCGTCCTAGACTAAATATAGTCTATGATTTGTGCAACTCCGGCCTGCTGGAGATGCTTAAAGCCACGGTGGTCATGTCAGACTCCCGGACCACAACCTACCCCGCTGGCGCCGTAAAATCTGAAGCTTCCGGCGAGAGCTCTAAGAGGCCGCCGTTAAGACCTTCCAAAGTCGTCGTTTTAGCTGACCTTAATGTTGACCCTCCTGAAACCGACGCCTTCCCCGATTCTCTCTCCAGGTTTCCACCAAATTAAACACCGTCCTTTTCACTCTCTTACCATTATTACCACTTATGTTATTGCGACAATTAGGAAAACTGTATGTTAGAATTAATATTACTTGATAGTATTGTAGCTTTGTATAGAATTTGTTGGTTCCTTCAATTTTCATATGTTTGTTTAATTGTTTATGTATGTATATGAGATTGGTATGTCTGTATAGTTATGTTTGTTGTTGTGTGGCATTGCTGCAACTATTTTTTTGGCACCCTCTTTAGGATGCCTTAATTTTTTTTGTTTTTTTTTTAAATTAGGGTTACATTTTAGCAAATTTTGAGTTCTGATGTGTTCATTTAGGTTGACTAATGATGAAAGTAGTCAAGATAAAAGTATTGGATTGAGTAAAGATACTGATATGCCGGAGGCAGAAGGTAAACAATTCAAAAAATTGGGGAAATGCCGTTCAAGAATTATTAAGGCAGACTTCCCTGTTGATTGCGGGGTGGAGGCAGATGGTGATCAGAATGGTAGTGTTCCCTCATCACGTGAGGAGAAAGTCAGCAGCCTCAAAACTGTAAGTTACCTCCTCATCTGGTTGTTGCATATTCATGTTGTGTGTGTGTGTATATATATTGATAAGTATGTCTGAATAACTAATTATAGAAATAATAATCAGGATGAGTCTCCAGTAGTCTATTGTGATTAATAATGTTCGCATATATGAATGAGAATCTACTTTAGATGTTATCATCATAAAACACTATTGACTAAATGTCGTTGTTGTTGTTGAGATGGCTCGTATGAATTCATATTTAGCCCATCCATAGACATTTACATTGAATGAATTTTTTAAAATATATTAGAGATTTCAGTAATTAGGTTATAAATGTCTTCAAACTTGTGAGCGGGTAATGATATTGTAAATGTCTTCAAATATGTGAGGCGGTGAGACTTTGGTGATAGCTCACTTGTCAGCCAGTAAGTTCAGTATTATCTAATGAATGGTTAGTTAACAAAGATTTTAAAAGTGTTAGTGCCCTCGACAAGGATAGGACTAAACTAAGTAGAGCCTATTGTTGCATTTTCAGGTTGTTCAATGTGATTAGGAGCATGTTCATGTGTGGTTTAAATTTGGGAAAACTCGTAAATCAACAATCAAGCCCAGCTCATACAATTAGTTTGATGCTTAAACTTGGAAATCAGGAAATGTTATGTGATTAAGGACCAAAATGAAGTTAAGAAAAGAACAGGGAGTAAGTAAAAAATACAACAGAGATACAATTAGACAGCATTCAAATCATTTGTTTCAGACCAAGTTGAAAATTTTGAATATCAGTTTATTGTTGTATTTTTCTTTTCTTAAAAATGTGTGACTCGTTACTTTTGAAGTTTTTGAATGTATACCAAAAGTTCTCCCACTTTGAGCTTCAAAGCCAACAAGTCTTGGTACTATAAGTCGAGCATGGATACATCTCCATCTTCTTTGGAGTGGAAAATATTTCGAGGGGTCACGGTATTGGTGAAGAGGGAAGTACCACCACATTAAATATGAACTTATAGATAGGATCTAATTAAACAACTTTGGATCTGTTAAAGTGTTATTGTAGGAGAGAAAAACCAGAGTGTCATCTTGAAAATTGAATTAGTTTTGACTTATTGCCCCTCCTGTGGTCGAAATTAAGTTAAGAGGTGAGATTAGGATGGCGGTCGTGTCAAAACTAGCATGTTAGCATATTGATTTTTTAATACAATTCAACAAATGAATTGAAAAATGTGAAGAGTGATGGTTAGCAAAGAAACTCGACAAACTTTGATAACCAATTGTTAAACATTTTATAGTGATACGAAGTGTAGTTTGCACATGTTTAATTAAAAAGTAACATTGAGCTGAAAATGGAAAACTTAGTTCTTTGAGTTTTTCCCAAGTCATGCCTAAGTTGTTTAGGAACAACTCTGTTCATGTTAGTGACATTACTAACAAATTAAATGCCTATAGGGATTGGTACATGTTGCAAAGAAGATGCCCAAAAATGCCCATGCTCATTTTATATTGGGCTTGATGTATCAAAGAATGGGTCAACCACAAAAGGTATCTTTTCAGTCACGCCTTAACCGATTGGTTTTTTTGTAAGAAATTTTGTTTTCTTGAACTCATTCCAAGGAAATTTGTAGTCAGTTTTGGCTTATGAGAAGGCAGAGGAGATCTTACTTCGTTCTGAAGAAGAAATCGACAGGCCTGATTTGCTTTCGTTGGTTCAGGTTCACCATGCGCAGGTGCATTAACTGTTCCATAGTAATAGAACTTTTTTTATATATCTAGTTTTTTTTTTCATATCTATTCTGTAATTGGAAGGCATGTTACTAATTCAAGATCATCTGTACAGTGTCTTCTGCTCGGAAGTTCAGAGGACTATAGTTTAGACAAAGAACTTGGGACCAAAGAGCTAGAGGAAATTATTTTCAAGTTGAAGGAGTCGATGAATTCTGATATGAAACAGGCATCTGTTTGGAATACTCTAGGCATGATACTTCTTAAATCTGGCCGTTTGCAGGTGAAATATATTTGTTATTGCCAACAATGCGCTTATTTATTATTTACTTTTACTTTTCATCTTATATGTGCTGTATGGATTTGTATAGAATGCTATATCGGTTTTTTCATCTTTGTTGGGTGTTGCACCTGACAACTTGGATTGCCTTGGAAACCTTGGAATTGCTTATCTTCAAAGGTAAATTAGGTCTATAATTATTACTACCACTTTTATATTATTATTATTATTATTATTATTATTATTATTATTATTATTATTATCATTTCTTATTCTTCTTATTATTATTATTTTCATTTGTTGTTGTTTATCATCATCATCTTCATCTTCAAAGTCTTGTATTTTTATAAGAATTCAGTTTGCGCTGTTAAATTTGGTTTTCATTACGAATAATTGCAAGTAAATAAATAATAGTATGCGGAGGACTAGGAAGAATTTTGGGCTAGTTTAAGAAGCACTATTAGGCTAGTATCTTCAATCATCGTTTCAGATCCTTTATTGTCGCAGCTGCCATTTTATTCAGTAGATATTTTTTAAACAATTCCGTCTTTTTATTCTCCCGCACTGTAAAATTCGAGGTCGAACTCTCTTTTTATTCCCCCACACTGTAAAACTCGAGGTCGATTTTTTTCAAATGAAGGGGAGAATGATGGAGACTACAAGTCTAAAGCAATGAAGAAGTATTTATATTATTGTTGGGGAAGTTGCCAGATATATTATTGCAATAATATTCTTAATGTTGATTTTTTAATAGTTGTGTATGTATCAATACAGTTGTCCTTACTTATCAAATGAAAATAAAAATATAGTTGCCCATTCGAGTTGTTTTTATGTTTTATTAGTTCATTTGTGATTTTTAAGAGCTCATTGTATTTTTATTCATTTATATTTTTAAAGTAAGAGTAATTTTTTGTTTATTAAGTCTGAATAATACCTGGATGAATAGCCCAGTTCCCCCTTCTTTTTCTTTTCTTTATTTTCCCTTGGCCTGAGTTCAAACCTGGAAAATAGCACACTACTTGGTTCTTAGGATGTTCTTTCACTGATACATATCTAATACTGTGAAATGTTTTGACCTTTTATTTTCCAGTGGGAATCTGGAGCTGGCAACAAAATGTTTTCAAGATGCGGTCTTAAAAGACCAAAACCATCCTGCCTCTTTAATCAATTATGCTGCCCTTCTTTTGTGTAAACATGGCGCAGTTGTTGCAGGTATGATTTTTGTTATTCTGGTAAAGATGTTATATTATCTCTTTTTTTCTACACTATTACTTAAATGCTTGCTCTTGATATTATATGAGGTGGTGAATTAATTCAATTTCTTTTGAAGTTTGTTGTACTTTCAACTTCTTTTAAACAAGATATATTGTGCAAGACATTAGTGATCCCAGTTCCTCCAAACCACAGGTGCTGGAGCAAATGATGATGGGGCTTCTGAGGATCAGGTTACAGCAGTCAATGTCGCGAAGGAATGTTTGTTAGCAGCTGTTAAAGCAGACCCCAAAGCAGCTCATATATGGACCAATCTTGCTAATGCTTATTATATGACCGGTGATCATAGAAGTTCTGGAAAGTGCTTGGAGAAGGTGGTCATACATTATTCCTAATATCAATTATGAACTTCTTTAAGAAGACATTTATTTATTATTTCCCCCTTTCTCCTATGGAAAATTATCTTACTTTGGGCTCTAACAACATGAGTTCTCTCGTAATTTTTTCTTTGCCTCATAAACTAGTACTCCCTCTATCCCGAAATAAACGTCTTAATTGATTTTGCCACGCTAATTAATAAATTTTTCTTTTTACCTAAATTACCCTTTTTGATTACTTATTAATTGAAATATTTCTTCACTTTTCTATGACCCCAATAATTGCTTTTTCACTTTTGTATGACCCCAATTATTGCTCTTTCATACGTCATTTAATTCTTTAGATATATTTTTGTTGTAACTCACATTCTCATTAAATACATTAAATAGATTATGAGGGTAAAAGAGGAAGAATAAGATAAATGTAGTCACTAATATAGAAATAGGACATTTATTTTGGAAAATCTAAAAAAGAAAATTAGGACATTTAATATGGGGCGGAGGGAGTATATTCCATATTAAATTAGATTCTTTACCTTCTTATTTTCTTTCTCTTATAAACAAGTATGCCATTTTTTGCATGTACATTGTTTGGATATACTCTTTATAAGCTTAAGCAACTTTTTTTTGCCATGCGTATTGTTATCTAGGCTGGAAAACTGGAGTCCAATTGTTTGGCTACACGTTATGCTATTGCAGTTCACCGTATCAGGGATGCAGAAAGGTCTCAAAATCCTAGTGAACAGCTCTCCTGGGCTGGGAATGAAATGGCTTCAATAATTAGAGAAGGTGATTCAGTTCTGATTGAGCCACCCCTGGCGTGGGCAGGGCTCGCCATGGTTCACAAGGCCCAACATGAGATTGCAGCTGGATTTGATGTTGAACAGCATGAATTGATAGAGGTTGAAGAGCGTGCTTTGTACAGCTTAAAGCAGGTATTTAATACATACCCAAACACCTAGGATCATGAATATAACCACGTGCATATATATATATAGGATTCCTATCTCGAGCGAACCTCATTTGACGGACCATCAGTGAACTTTAAAAAAAATACATGGTCGAAATTTGGTCGGGTGGGGTGTCAAATATGGGCAAACTATATCAACAAAAAAAAAAAAACCATCCCCAACCTCAGACTCTCTCTAACTCTTCTCTCTCACTACCTCTCCAGCGATTTCGTAACCTTTCCGATTTCATACCAAATCGACAGGCCTCCAGTGAGTTCTCTCTACGAAGGTAAAGTTGAACTTTTAAGAATATGAATTTCTTAAATTAAAATATTTAATTAGACTAATTCTAAATACCACTAGATTAAAACCAGATAATGAAGACTTAATATTACAATTTCACTTAGACCCACTTCTTGTTAAATTACACCAACTTGAATTGTTAATCAAGAACACTTCAATATTTATGACCATCTCCCGATATATCATAAACAAATCAACTTTAGTACACAGATGATAGAATTAAGGTGAATACCCTAGTTAATGATAGAATTAAGATGAATACCGTAGTTAACTAATTCATTATATTCCTATGTGAATTACAATTAAAAATGATTTAAAACACATGTTCTCTATCAGATTACATGTGGCGTAAATGTATATCCCTATCCTAAACACATATCATGAATTCCATCGTCATGCAGAAAACACAATCACATGTTATTACGTTCAGATCTAAATATATACTTCATCTTCCAAATTCATATAAATTATCACGGTAATTGTTGATCAAACAATTAAACAATTATGCACAAATCATAATAGACAGTCTCATAACAATTAACAAAACTAACAAGGAAGTATATCAATAAAAGCTACGCAATAAGATCCATTGTAATCTCAAATAGAAATTAGTTCATGATTGAATTAAAATCTATAATCCACAATTGATAAAGAATTCAAAATACAAAGTAAAAGATAAGGAAGAGAATAGAATCTGTAGACGAAATCCTTGAGTCTCTCCTTCAACTCCTGCCCTGAATCCTTCGTGCTAGCCAATTGCTTCAAATCTCCAAGTCTGAATATCAAACTAGGGTTTTGAATCCTAAATCTAATGGAATATCTCTCTATTCTCTTGTATCTTAGTCTCTAAATCTATTTATAGCTTTAAGTCTCTTCAAAGTCGGTCTCTTAGCAAAATCCTATTCAAAATAGAAATTAGTCTCCTTTCCTTTTATAGATATAAGTCTATAAGTCTTCTCCAAGTCAACTTCTCATAGAATTCAATTCTGATTAAAATTTTGCCATAGAACCCCCATCACAATTAGGCTTAACGTCTCCAACATTTAGTAGAAATCACAAATCCTTAATTCAATTGGAGAGAAATTTCGTCCACTTCCTGCCTCCCAATGCCCCAACATTCAAATCCTTCACAAAACGAATTCCCCAACATTCAACTTTCACTTATTTACGAAACTACCATTGCTCTTTCTGCCTCTCAGTGCCCCTACATTCAAATCCTTCACAAAATGAATGCCCCAGCATTCACCTCACTTATTTACAAATTCGTCAGCTGCATTAACCTACAACATACATATTAAACAAATAAAATGTCCTAAAATACTTGAAAACAAACAAATTTGAAGCTATGAACTTGGACAGAATTTTCTCCAAATTTGAATGTTCTTCCTGTTGTAATGGAGGTGGACACGAGAATTCCGGTGGGTATGTTGGATTTGGTGCATAGAATTGATCTCGATGAGTATGGTTCCATGAAAAATTCAGGTGATACCCCCGATTCTGATAATCTATGATGGGATAGGCATAATTGTTGGGGTAATTACCGCCATACTGCACCGGCTCGAAAATGATGGCGCATTGGTGACTCAGATGATTTACAACACAATAATCACACGTAACCATAACACTTTGACGACGTGCTGCAAAAGCATCCAACCTCCTCGATAGCGTCTATATCTGTGCTAACAGTGCAGAAAGTGTCGCGAGTACATCAATCTCCGCTCCCCTTGGCTGAGTCATTCTCGTATATGACCATTAATAATTAAATTCCGCCATGGTACCCGAAAAGAAAGGAAAAATAGAAAAAAATTAAATAAAAAAAACTTTTAAATTAAAACTAATTTGATTAAAATTAATACTGGCAAAAATTATTAAACTAATTCCCCAGCAACGACGCTAAAAACTTGTTGATCGATTTCGCAATCAAAACATACGTACAAGTATATACGGTGAACTAGTAATAAAGTGATAAGAAAAGTATCGTTCCCACGAGGAATTATTTAATAAAAATTACCAAGTACTAACCATTAACCAAATTAATTTTATTTAAATAATTGATTTAAGTTTATGAAATTAAAATATTTAATTAAACTAATTCTAAATACCACTAGATTAAAACCAGATAATGAAGACTTAAGATTACAATTTCACTTATTGTTTCACTTAGACCAATGCACTTCCCGTTAAATTACGTTAACTATTTTGAATTGTTAATCAAGAACACTTCAATATTTATGACCATCTCCCGATATATCATAAACAAATCAACTTAAATACACAGATGATAGAATTAAGGTGAATACCCTAGTTAATTAATTCACTATATTCCTATATGAATTACAATTAAAAAGGATTTAAAGCATATGTTCTCTATCAGATTACATGCGGCGTAAAGACGCAAATCATGAATTTCATCGTCATGCAGAAAACATAATCACATACTATTATGATCAGATCTAAAGTTATACTTCATCTCCCGAATTCATATAAATTATCACGGTATTTGTTGATTAAACAATTATGCACAAATCATAATAGACAATCCCATAATAATTAACAAAACTAACGAAGAAGTATATCAATAAAAGCTACGCAAGATCCATTGTAATCTCAAATAGAAATTAGTAAAGCATTCAAAATACAAAGTAAAAGATAAGGAAGAGAATAAAATCTGTAGACGAAATCTTTGAGTCTCTCCTTCAGCTCCTGTCCTGAATCCTTCGTACTAGCCAATTGCTTCAAATCTCCAAGTCTGAATATCAAACTAGGGTTTTGAATCCTAAATCTAATGGAATCTCTCTTTATTCTCTTGTATCTTAGTCTCCCAATCTATTTATAGCATTAAGTCTCTTCAAAGTCGGTCTCTTAGCAGAATCCTATTCAAAATAGAAATTAGTCTCCTTTCCTTTTATAGATATAAGTTTTCTCCAAGTCAATTTCTCATAGAATCCAATTCTGATTAAAATTTTGCCTTAGAACCTCCATCACAATTAGGCTTAACGTCTCCAAAATCTAGTAGAAATCACAAATCCTTGATTCAATTAGAGAGAAATTTCGTCCACTTCTTGCCTCCCAATGCCCCAACATTCAAATCCTTCACAAAACGAATGCCCTAGCATTCAACTTCCACTTATTTATGGAACTGCCACTGCTCTTTTTGCCTCCCAATGCCCCAATATTCAAATCCTTCACAAAATGAATGCCCCAGCATTTAATTTTCACTTATTAACGAAACTGACACTGTTTTGCCCAAAATTGCTAGATTTGCCCTTTCAGCTGCATTAACCCACAACATACATACTAAACAAATAAAATGTCCTAAAATATTTAAAGACAAACAAAATATTAAGCAGTGTTCTAAAAATCTTCGCCTAGAGGCTAGGCCCCGCCTTGGCGCCCCGCCTAGGGATTAGTAGGGGTGCTCAAAAAATTCGGTTTTTCGGTTTTTTAACCGAACCGGTTGGAACCGTTACCGGCGGTACCGGTTTTTTTCGGTTTCGATTTTTTCGGTACCGGTTTTGCGGTTTTTTTATACTTTTCGGTACCGGTAGCGGTAATAAAAAATTCGAATTCGGTAAAACCGAAAAACCGAAAAAAAAAACGATTATCAATTACATTAGAGTAACATGAATTCTGTTAACATGAATGCTGTCAGCTTCTTACATGACTGCTAGTATGTGTCATAATGCTATGCTGTTTTACATTATGTGTCATGTAAGAACTGCAGTCATCTCACTCTAATGCTAGCAGTCATTCTAGCAGTTATGTAACATTAGAGTAACAAGACACATACTAGCAGTCATGTAAATCACTCTAATTACAGTAACATTAGAGTAACATGAATGCTGTCAGCTTAGCCAATCACATATTCTGTTAAATAAATCACATATTCAACAAGGAAGATCCTGTTATTTTTAACAAGAAATAAAGAACATTATAGTCCAAAACATGAGTTTAAAAGGGAAATTAAAAATGAAGAATAAACAGAGCATCATAGCTTATTAAAAAAAATTATTTAATTATTATTATTTATTAATAATTATATATATCACCATGCATGCGGTATAACCGAAAATCAAACCGAAAAAATCGGTACCGATTGTGTACCGAACCGGTACCGAAATCGGTAATTCGGTACCGGTTTCGGTTCTTGGTTTTTTGGTATTTTCGGATCAGTACCGGTTCGGTTTTTTTGGTACAGGTTCGGTTTTTTACCGATGAACACTCCTAGGGGTTAGGTCCCCCTTGGCGGCCTGCCTAGGGGGTAGGCTCCCCTTTGGCCCCCCGCCTAGGCGCGCTAGGTCCCCCTCGGTGACTTACCAAAAAATCCTTTCAGGAAATTAGACGGGGTCTAGGCAGAGAGGTTTGTTTTAATTTTAATAACTACTCAAACTAGATCTTAATATATTTATTTTTCTAATGATTTATTATATTCATAATACAGGTTGTAACATATCAAATCACAATAAAAAGTGAACAATATCAAGTCAAAATGGATAATTTTATTATACTTGTAATTTTTTGAACTTGTACCAACTTCAAATTATATAAATGATAATACATTTGTAATATTTAATTTAATTCAATATAATTCTTAAATTAATGTTTAGTTTCTTAAGTTTAATATTGAATTAAATTCTTAAAATTTTAAATTTTATTATTTAATAGCGATCTTGTTTATGAATAAAACTAATACGTTAAAAATATATTTGAACTTTGAACAATTGCATGTTTGTGTTTGAACTTTGACATTAACAATATGGATGTGTTTGAAATTTAAACAAAGGTTTTTATTATAAATTATTTTGCTTTATATTATTGTTTTGTTTGGATAAATATAAAATAAAATATTAAAATTGACTTATAATAAAAAATCCCGCCTTGGCCCCGCCCAGGCCCCCTATGCGCTAGGCCTCCCCTGGCCTCCCGCCTAGCGCTTTTTAGAACATTGATATTAAGTCTAAAAATACCTAATTTATGGGTATATTACCCACTCATCACTGATGATCCGTCAAATAAGGTTCGCTGGAGAAAGAAATCATATATATATATATATATATATTTGTACAAATACATGTAGTATGTATGTGTGTGAGAGAGAGACTCTTTTTCAAGTGCGCTCATATTCCATATAGAAAGTTCGGAACAGCCTAGCAGACCGGACTATCAACCTCTTTCTATTAAGAGTCAAATCGGGAACCTCCTTCCTTCAGTAGTCTTATTGTTTGTGTGAGGGGGGTGGGGATTAATTCTGTTGACAATGTAATCCAGAAGCTTTGACAAGAAAAATATGAGAACAATTTGATAAGGCATTTAATGTTATTTAAATCTAACATGGATATCTGGTACTCTGTGACAAATTATAGGACGTCTATATAAACTTTGCATTAAATAAAAGAAAAGGTAAGAAGGATAAATTCTCTTGCAATCAACAAGACCTCTGTATTCTACAATATATACCCATGTCACAAAACTTGAGGCAGGCATCCGACCAACCCATGAGGGTTCATATGCAGTATAAAGGTTGAAATGTACTTGAATGCTGTATTTGGCTAGATGTGCAGCTGAAAGTGAACTTTGACCAAAGTGTTGCCTATGCAACTGAACCTTCTCTTTTTCCAGCACACATGACCTCTGCATGCCTGTTGGGTTCGTGACTCAGTTGTTCACCACTTTTGAATTTGAATTGATTATTTCCTTATTATTTTGTCCCATGGTAGGAAGAAATACTTCATAAGATCATAAACTGGGCGCTAAGGCAAGGCATATTAACGAAATAATTTTATTTGTTCATTTACTTCTTTTTGTTCTCTTTTCTACTTTAATCAGGCAATACAAGAGGACCCAGATGATGCTGTACAGTGGCACCAGCTTGGCCTTCATAGACTCTGTACCCAACAATTTAAAACTGCACAAAAATACCTCAAGGTTGCAGTTGCCCGTTCCAAGGGATGTAGCTATGCATGGTCAAATCTTGGTAACTACAAACGTCCTTTTTAATTATGTTCGACTCCCTTGGTCCCTTTTTAATTGTCCCTATTTTTGTGTGTGTCATACTGACATGTTTCTTTTTAATGTGTTGAGAACACATCAAAAACATTATAATTTTGATTCTCAATATATATATATATATATATATATATATATATTATTTGCCTATATTGTGAATATAGGAATATAATTTCTGTAAAAAAGTAATACACGGATATATAGTTGTATAAAATAGGACAGAGAGGGTATACTTGTTTTACTTGGCTACTATCTTTAGGTTTTGAGATTGTTTTCGTGCCGTGATATTGTGTGCTTCACTAGGTGTTTCACTGCAGCTATCTGAGGAGACATCTTCACAAGCTGAAGAAATATACAAGCAAGCCTTGTCATTGACCACTAGTCAACAGGCACATGTGACATTTTCCAACCTCGGAAATTTATACCGGCAGCAGAAACAATATGAATCTGCCAAGGCAATGTTTACAAAGTCACTTGAGCTGCGGCCTGGTTATGCTCCTGCATATAACAATCTAGGTCTTGTTTTTGTTGCTGAGGATCGGTGGGAAGAGGCAAAATACTGCTTCAACAAGGCACTCCAGGCGGACCCTCTGCTTGATGCTGCTATGTCTAACATGGTTAAAGCATCGGCCATGTCCAGAGCTTCTTAAGCATGTCCAGTAGGGTTTAACTTGTATGTTAGTGAAGCTACTTTACCCCAATCCGGAATTAGGGTTGTCAAATTGTACATAGCATATATGACCAAAATGATGTGTAGAGTAGTTATTGCCATTTGACCCAACCATGTATGGTGGAACATTCACTAATTATAATTCGTATTCAGTTTTTTGTAGTCGTCTAGCATTACTCATATGACACTTGGGAATCATGTATTTTATAAACGTATGCTTCATTTATTTATTATTTACATCAAGTCCTCCATGATGATACTAGTGTTGTTTATGAAGTACTATTTCCTTTATGCTGTTCTAACATTTGGAGGTTAATTTAATTATGTGATGTGAATCTGGAAAAGTGAACATTTTTCTCCAACACCACATGCTTGTGGAACTGTGGAATGCTACCAAAGCACTGCAAATTATGCAGTTAATAAATTATTCAACTTGTAACTGGAATTATGATTTACGTATAAACTTGCAATTTATTCTCTAAATTTAAGGTATTCTTATTTTTATCTTCAAAGTTGAAATTTTAATGTTTTAAATTAATTATCCGTGTGCTCTATAAAAAGATTTTTTTTATTAAGCATGCATTTTGTTTATCCTAAAAATATCAAGTTGTTATTTTAGTAACCATGATATAATAATAGTAAAACTGTAATGAAAAATTTAAAAATATTATGTGAAATAAGGTGGCAGTCTAGTGACAAAATTAGAAATATTATGCGGCTCATCACTTAGCTTTGCTGATTGGTAATTTTAGAAATGGCAGGAAAATGGATTGCAAAATATATACATAGCAAGTACAATCTAAACAACTTAATTATTTTGAGCTAGGCAAGTGTGCTGGTTATTACATGTCGTCCTGTGTGTGTGAAATTTTAGGGTGATGTCAAGAATAACAAAAATAGGAACCGGAATCTCCATCAGAATCACAAAAAGAACAAATAGAGAAAATAGGAGTACATAAAGAAAGAACCAGGTACTTCTCTCTCTATATCTACTTCTAATGCATAGAAACACAAGTAGTACGGAGGAGGAAGAGGTCAAAGACAACAAAATTACATGAGAATGGGAAACAAAATAAAAACATGTCCCTCCCCTCTCAAGAAGCCGCGGCCAGGATCAAAGGGCCATCTGGGCCAAACGACGGAAGGAGCCATCCTTTCTTCCGGGCGTGCTCAACATAATACTTGAACTTATCCTCTGCATTTGGAATGTCAAGAGCCAGATCATCAAGCCCATCACTGATTCTGGCAAACCCTTTGGTCATCTGATTAGTTGTGATCAACCCCTCACTGAAGCACTCCTGCAATAGATCCAACATCCGATCATTCTTCTTCTCCATCGCCATAACCAAAGCCTTCTTCACAACCTCATGATTGAAGAAAGGCATTCCAAGATCACGGATGCATTGGCAAGCTTCACTTACAACTCTACCAGTTTCATATTCCTCGAGAAGCTTTACTATCTTGTCCTTTGCATCCTCTACAGCCCAACCCGTCCCACCTCCCCAACACCTCAAGATTCTCTCACCAGCATGGCGGGCAGCTAGAAGTGATCTAGCCACATGTACAGTCTCACTCCCGCTGCAATTTGGCGGAAGCCTGCCACCAATTTCTTCTAAATTCAGCGGAGCCAAAACATCATCAATTACCGCCCTGGCTAGGAAAAGAGCCAGTTCATCTGAGGCATCTAGAATATCAAGTGCCGTGTCTTCCGCAGATTCCAGGAGCATGACAAACCCATTGACAATATCTTCAGTTGAAAAGATCTCAATATGAAGTGCAGATAGCAAAACAGATGCCATTTCTCTCTCCTTGTTCTTTCTGTCCATAGCAAGGGTTATCAGCTTCTTCAAGAAAATTGGGTTAAACTCAGGTGCCCCTAGATCTTCAAGACTCTGGATGAGTTCGGGAATGTCATCTGAATGAAAATATTCATGGATTATTGTAACAACCTCTTCCTTGTACCGCTTCATCTTCTCATCATTCTCGTCATGTGCTTCTACGTCTTCCCCCGAGGACTTCAGAAAAGATGCATCAAGCCAGCCTTCAGCAACTGCCTGGGGAACCAGGGAACAGAACAATGTTTTTGCAGATGGGATATCAAGAGCAAGGTCATCAAGGCTCTCAGCTAATCGAGTAAAACCCTTCACCATTTGACTAGAACTAATCAGACCCTCCTCTGCCGCTTCCTTTAAAAGCTTTAGAATTACTGGTTCTGCTGTACGGATCTCCATTGCTAGAACCAAAGCCCTCTTGACAACCTCATGATGAAAAAACACGACGCCCAATTGCCGGATGCACCTGCAGGCCTCGGAAGTATCACCACTATCTACATATTCTCTTAAAAGGTCAGCAATCTTTTTCTTGACTTCCTCAACAGTAATATGAGTACTACCACCCCATCGCCGTTCCACCAATTCTGCATGGTGTGGAGCTGAAAGATAGCTTTTCTCAGCAGTTTGGAGAACCTGAAATCCCTTGGAGGATTCTGACAGTGAATTCTTTGCCCCGGTGACAAAGGCTGGGGGAAGAATGTCATCGACCACAGCACGAGCAATGAATAGGGCAAGAATGTCAACAGCATCCAATATGTCCACCGCCAGATCATCAACAGACTCAAGAAGCATGAAAAACCCTTGGCTAATCTGGGTGGATGTGATGACATCAGCATAGAGCGCTGAAAGCAGAACAGAAGCCATTTCCTTCTCCTTGTCATGCCTATCCATAGCCATGGAGACCAGCCTCTTAATAAAGTAAGGATGATATTCACTTGACCCCAGTTCTCTGAGATCAGATGCCGCCACATCGACATCACCTGTGCTGAAGTATTCTTCTATAAGGGAAACTACAGCTTTCTTATATTCATCCAGTGGATCACTTATAGTTGATCCAACAAGCTGATATGGTTCCTGCGAATTTTAGACAAGGGAGAACAATATGAGATACTAAGATATTTAAAGAAAAACAAGTGAAACAAAAAAGAATAATACCATCACAAGAGAAAATTCCTGGAAGAACAAGTGCTAGTGAAAACCTTTGAAATAAAATGATGCTCGTATACCCATCCGTGACACGAATAAATGAATAGACGGAAAAAATAAGTTGAATTAATGCAGCAATTACCTCGCCACTATCATAGTTAGGATCATTTCGATCGATATGAGATTCACCACCGGTATCGAGTAGTTTACCCCAGGTTCCCTTGCCGCCACCACCATCTGTTAATAGTTTTAGTTAGAAATAGCCCCGTAGAGGTGGGGGGGGGGCAAAAAAACAAAAAAAAACAAAAGTATACTAGAAAATATAAAAAATTACAATTATAGCACAGCTGCCTCCACCAAGTCAAATCCACAAGCACATAGAAGAGGGAAACAAAAGTTAGAAGCGGGAAAAAAGACTATTTAATATCAAAATGAGAGGTAAAGCATAACCTGAAGTAAATTTAAGCCAAACTCTACTTTATTCAGTAGATTCTTCTTCAGTCTCATGCATCTACACGCAATTGTCTAGTGCATCTATGAGCTTGTCATACAGCAATAATCTCTTGACAACGTATAGTTTATGGGCAGGTTCTGTGTTATGGTTACACATTATTTCCTCAGTTACATACTTACCCAATCTAAAATTCATTAAGCAATCTAAAATTTATTAACCAATTCAAGGCAGAGTGACCAAACATACAAACTAAATCTGCTGAAAGTAATCAACAAGATTCTGACACCAACATATCACCAACAAACATAGAGACAAAAGATAATGCCTATATATTGGAAACATTTCCTTGCTCTTTCATCCTCCTCTTAATGTGAGTTCAAGATTAGATGAATATACATTGAAAGCTAGTGCTAGAATGACTACCTTCCATGTGCTCAAAAGAGGGTAGTGGGGTGAGATCCACTGGTCAAAAGGTCAGAACTATGTTCAGTTCAAAGACAGTTAACCCCAACTTCTGTGAATTATATACATTTAAAGGCACTACCCAGACAATCATGGGCATGTATATTCTAAGATCACACCGTTTATATATATATAGAATAAAAAACAAAATGAGACGAGCTAACACAGTTTATAAATGTTGGATGAAGACACTAGGAAGGTTTTGAATAAACAAGGGGCAGCACGAAGAGGATTACAAGTTATTACACAAACAGAGAATCAACCAAATAAATTGAAAAAGAAAGAATAAAACGGAAAACAAATCCTGACCTACCCTTCTTGACACGAATTAACTTTCCTGAGTGCGACCGACGCACATGCCTGACTGCAATCCCAGCCGTGGATGCCTTCCCACCGGCGGGAGCTTTTATGTGGTGTTCAGAAGACATCAGAACAGACGGCGATTTTGGTGAAGTTGACAAAACGTCTGCATTCTGTGTCGCTATTTTCAACGTTTCCCTCTGCTCCTTCGTCAGAAACCCCTCACTCGACGCCATTTCTAACTGAAATCCTACACAACAGTCCACTAACAAGGTTTTCAAATTTGAAATCAAGATCACAAGTACAGTAAAAAAACGAAAATCAATCGGCTCGGTTAAATTACCTCTCTCTGTCTCTCTGCACTTGAGAGCATAGAATAGGAAAAACCAAGTACAGCTGAGTCGAAACCCTAACCGGCGACGGATGCCTGAGAGATGTTTCTCGAACAAGTTCTTCTTCTTCCTCTGTGCCTGGCTCTGATCTCGAGCCAACACAGGGTTTCTAAAAATACAGTAGCAATCGATTGGGATCTTCAATCCCTCACACAGAAAAGAAAAGATGCAGAAACAAATTCTCGCTCACAACGAAACCCTAGAAACTCGGGTGTTCTTTCTGAAACAAGGTTATAGGGAGGCAACGGAGAAGTTACGATTTTGGGGCATCCGGTTAGGGTTTGGGTTCTAGGGGCTTAGTTACTGGAATGCCCCTGATTGTATAAGCTTTCTACTTTTCTTTATACTAAGTGGAACAGGATAGTTAAGGGAATCAACACATTGTGTTGAAATCATGGATCCTCTCTATTTTCTTGTACGGAAACATACGTACTAGTTTTATTCTTAGTTGGTTGATAACTCGTGAATGCGCGGATACGGATTATTAATTTGAATAATACATTTAATAATTTATTACGTATTAATATTAAAAAATAATTAAAATATGATTTATGTATTAACTTATACTCCACAATTTCAGATTAAATATTGAGATTAGTCAATATTAAAAAAAAGAATTGAAGAAAGATATATAACTTGAATATCCCTCCAAATTTATTAATAAATTTACTGTCACACCCCGTTTTAATACTAAAAGAAAATTTCTTCTTAAAATAATCATGGTTTTTTCTTTTTTTGTGAAAAAAGAGCTAGTAAATTTAATAATTTTCATATTCTTTAACTTATAAATCATTTTCTCTTTTGCGTCAATAGAAGAACTCTTTCCTAACCGTAGCCTTTTAGCAAAGTCCTTTTTACGGAAGATTTCTAATACATTTTCACCCTAAATCAAAACTATATAAATGAGATAATTTAAATTATTAATCTGATGACAACTAAAAATAATTATCAATCTAATATCATAATGTCTAAATGATATTTTAATATAATTATAATATATAGAGAACAAAATCACTAAAATACCTTGAACCTTTTGTAAAGGGGTCCACCCATTCCCTTTATGAACCATCAAAAATAGGAATCTTGTTTAGTTAATTTGATCAATAATTGATAGTAATTAAGCATATTTTGGTGTCAATAGTTTTGTAGTCAACTCTATAAGTATCTTCATTGAGAACTTCATGATAGGGGTGTTAGCCGAGCAAAGTAGCTCACTCAATACTCGACTGGAGATCGGTTCGAAAATATGATTCAAAACTCGAATTTGAAGTTAATTCAAGTCGAATATGATTCATACTCGTTTTCTGTTTAATGATATACGAGTCAAATTCAAGTATACCAGTATTCGCTCAGATTAGGGTTCGAGTATTTTATTTTTTTCTCGAACTATACTCGATACTTGCTCGATGGATCATATTCGAATACTGATCTGATCCATACTAACAAGCTAAATATATGATATTTGTATCAATCTTTATAATTTATAAAGTGTAATATTAAATTGTGTAAGCTTGTACTTGAATAAATCAGTGAATTGATTGTCAATTCGTATTACATTCTTTGTAATTTTTTTATATAAATAAAAGTAAAAGACTTATATATATAAACATTAGTTCAATAATCAATTTAGTATGTAGTGATTCAGTATTAAATGAAATGGTTCATATTCGAAACTCGATTTGAAGGCTCGTGAGTAACTCATTTTGTAAACGAGCTGAGTACTTACGAGCCGAGTAGGTCCGAGTCGAATCTGGCGCAAAATTAGAAATTTCTTATCGTATTCGAACTCAATTTTTTCGAGTCGAGCCGAATCTGAGCATTAAAGTGTTCGCTAAGATTCGACTCATTTTCACCCCTACTTCAGGATAAAGAGAAATATACGGCCAATTCAATAGACAAAAGGCTAGATACCTTGAATAAGATCAACTAAAGATTGTACAAATATGCATATCTAAAACAGTATAAATCAACCTAAGAGTATCTTAAAAGAAACAAACAATAACATATAATCTGACATACGACTAGGCCTGGCAAAATATGGCTATGAGTTGGTTTTGGTTTTCAAAATATGGTTATGGTTCCATTTAAGAACCAAAACCATATTAACTATTTTTAATATGGGTTATGTGGGTTAGAACCATATGGTTATGGTTAAAAACCATATTAACCATTTTTAAGATGTTTTGACATTTAAATAAAACTTTTAAATGAACTTTTAATATGGGTGGGGTGGGGTGGTGTAAGACTCCAGCTTATTAATGAATAAAATCAAATTTTCTCTAAATATTATTGTGAATAATAAGGGGTTAATTTGATATAATACTTTGGTTATGGGTGAAATGTGTAAATTTTGCAAAATAAGCAAGTGGTTATAAAATATTCATTTTGTCGGGGAATATTCGTTTGGTCGTGGAATATTCTTGCTGTCGGAGAATATTCGTACGACGGCGCAGCCTTGTGTGAGTCCCATAACGGAAAGCGATTGGATGAAGAAAACGACAAGTATAAGTTGTTTATAAACAACGGCGTAGTTGTTACCGTTAATGTGACGCCCCCAAAATAGGTATACAATACCCATTCTGAGTCGCCAAATACATGGTACAGAAAGTAAACTACAACTTCAATAATATAATTGTCGTGCAAAATACGAAAACACATACTGTGAGTTTAAATATAAATATTGTCTTCTGGACAATATTCACACTCAAATAAATCCTCATTACAATTATTCAAACACTATTTTACAGAAATAGTAAGGACTGCTAAAACATATTTCTAGAACCATCACTCCATACCCCGACTAGATCCTGCTATGTTCTCACCTCCTGAGAAGAAAAATGGAACAAAAAGGAAAAGGGTGAGCTCAACTAGCCCAGTAAAGAATATTATGACTAAGATAATGTACAACAAATTATCGTTAGTCTTCAACAGGGAAAAATCTGATAGAATATAATCGACAACAAGTTTTAGATCAACAACTGCAGCAGAAACAGTAAACCATTAGAAGAGTCAAGTAGAGAAAGAATTCTACTATCTTCTAAGATTTAAAAGTCCATCATCAATATTTTATCCCTGTAATAATCATCTTTATCCAAATATTCATCTTTGCACTACAGGCCAAAGATATTCATTTGTATCACCTGTCAATCATGTTCATCTCAACACCTGTTCATCTTTGCACTACAGGCCAAAGATATTCATCAAGTAATCATACATCTTTGCACTACAGGCCAAAGATATTCAGTAATATCATCATTTAGAACTGAGGATGATGAAAAATATCTTAAAGAGAACGAATCCAGTGAGACAGAAGGACAAATATTAGGGATTCGTATAATAGTTTATCCAAGATCAATAATACTTCATAATAATCAATTGTGAAGCAGAATTCAAAAATAAAGATCAAAACATGGATACAATCAAAGATAGTAACCATAATAGACATCTTGGACAAAAAGAAAAAATTTTTATTTTTCGGTGAATAGTGCCGTATTCGTGAATAGTACCGTATACGTGAATAGTGTCGTATTCGTGAATAGTACCGTATACGTGAATAGTGCCGTATACGTGAATAGTAACCCCGACACAAAAAGTTCCAAATTTGATAAAAACTCATATCAATAATTCAGCATAATGATATTGAAGAAAATAATATCATTAAGAAGAAAATAATATCTCTTACCTCAAAATATCAGTACTTCTGGTCGGAATACCGGTATAAGGCTGAAAGAAACTTGCTCTGATGAATAGAAACTCTCAAAGTATATAAATACTCACAAAATACACTCAATAATCTAGAGAGAGAAAGAGAGAAAACTTGTTTCTGGTGTGATTTTCAATTCTAACTTAGCCCTCTATTTATAGAAAAATGTTAGCACGCCGAAGCAGACTTAACCTGCAACCTGATGGCTTTACCTGCTACTATTCCCACCCACCACATTTGAATAAAAATCTCAGCACATTTCTTCACCAACCAAGAGTGGGGCCCAACAATTCTAGAATTTTCCATTAAAATTATAAACTCGGAAAATTCAACAATTTCTGAACCAGTCATCTCGTAAAATTCATAATGAATCATACGTTCATTTTTAACGGTTCAAAATTTGTGGACATATACTCAACTTATATATGTATAACATATCCAAATATTACCACGATCCAACGGTCGGATTAAAAATTATAACTCCCGCAAAATATCTCAAAAATCCTGATTTTTAATACCTCCATTCCGATAAAAATACTGATAAAAACCTCAACATTAACTCCTTCATTTTTAACCACAAAAATATATCCCTCATTTATATCCACATAAAATAAATATTTCCTTATCATATGAATCAATAATTAATTATTCACAAATAATATTACAAAATCACATTTATGACAACCAGGCCGTTCCCAGGAAAGAGGGGGCTTTCCAATAAGGATTTCTCCTTACTGGCGCGCAATTAGATGACCAAACCTCTCCTTAGACAGAACTTTCTAGACATTGCCAATAATGTTATCTAATAATATTATTCAAATAATATGAATTATTGATCTGATAATGGAAAATACTGTGCAGCAACAATTATTGAAACAACAATAATATAAAATATCAACGCAACAATTATTGAATCAATAAAATAAAATATTGAACAATAACTACTGTAACAATTATTGAGTAGTGCCTTCTTACGTAAGAATCAATAATTGGTGCAATACCGTGTGCTACTGTATTTTAACCACTGGGTATTCCAACAGTATTAACGGTAACAACTACGCCGTTATTATAAATAACTTATACTTGTCGTTTTCTTCATCCAATCGCTTTCCGTTATGGGGCCCACACAAGGCTGCGCCGTCGTACGAATATTCCCCGACAGCAAGAATATTCCACGACCAAACGAATATTCCCCGACAAAATGAATATTTTATAACCACTTGCTTATTTTGCAAAATTTGCACATTTCACCCATAACTAAAGTATTATATCAAATTAACCCCTTATTATTCACAATAATATTTAGAGAAAATTTGATTTTATTCATTAATAAGTTGGGGTCTTACAACCTCCCCTCCATATGAAATTTCGTCCTTGAAATTGATGTACGTACCTGATGTTTCAAAAAGGTGAGGATACCTCGCTTTCATTTCTGATTCTAACTCCCAGGTCATTTCTTCAATAGCATGGTTTCTCCATAAAACCTTAACTTGTGGTATAACCTTCGTGCGTAGGACATTCTCTTTCCTATCCAAGATCTTAACAGGTACCTCCTCGTACGTTAAATCTTCAGCTATCTCGTCTGGTTCTAACTCAATAATGTGGTTCGGGTCTTTAACATATTTACGAAGCATAGATATGTGAAAAACATTATGAACACGAGACATGCTTAGAGGTAATGCGAGTTTATATGCCACATTTCCTATTCGCTCAAGAATCTCAAAAGGACCAACAAATCTTGGATTGAGCTTTCCTCTCTTTCCAAATCTTGTAACTCCCTTCCATGGTGCAACACGTAATAATACATGATCCCTAATATTAAATTCCATGTCCTTCCGATGTAGATCCGCATAACTCTTTTGTCGATCCTGTGCCGTTTGTATACGTTGTCGATTCGTTTGGATCTTCTCTGTAGTAATGCGTACCAACTCTGGTCCCAACAATGTTGCTTCACCCACCTCGTCCCAGCATACTGGAGAACGACATTTTCTTCCATACAACGCCTCGAATGGAGCCATACCTATGCTCGCCTGATAACTGTTGTTGTAGGAGAATTCCACCAATGGTAGGTACTTATCCCAACTCCCTTTGAGATCTAGGACACAAAGTCTTAATAGATCTTCAAGAGTTTGAATAGTCCTCTCTGATTGTCCGTCCGTTTGAGGACGGTATGCCGAACTGAATCGTAAATCCGTGCCCATAGCTTTCTGCAAGCTAACCCAAAATCGTGAAGTGAATCTTGGGTCACGATCCGAAACTATGAATACTGGCATGCCATGCAATCTCACAATCTCGTTCACGTACATACTAGCAAGACGTTAAAGGGAATAAGTCTCACGTATCGGCAAGAAATGAGCGGACTTGGTTAATCTATCAACAATAACTCAAATCGCATCTATGCCTTGAGAAACCTTGGGAAGACCCGTAACAAAATCCATAGTAATGTGTTCCCACTTCCATTTTAGAATCTCAAGTGGTTGCAATGGACCCTTTGGTACTTGATGCTCCGCTTTTACACGTTGACAAGTTAAACATCTCGAGATAAACTCCGCGATCTCTCTTTTCATATTGCTCCACCAAAATGTATGTCGAAGATCGTGATACATTTTGGTACTCCCAGGATGGATTGCAAACGGTGTGTTGTGTGCCTCCATCATTATTCTATGCTTCAAGTCAAAATGTTAGGAACACAAAGTCTGGAGTTGACTCGAAGTATTCCTTCTTCATCAATTCTTACTTCTGGAATAGCACCATCTTGCACTTTCTTCTTCATATGCATCAGCTCCATGTCCGTAGCTTGAGCAGCTTTAACTTTATCGATTAAAGTCGGTTCTACTCGTATATTTGATATCATCATGTGGGTACTTGGAGCCTTCATCTCTATCTCCATCCTTTGTAAGTCATACAAAATGGGCCTTTGTGTTAACAACATTGCACTCGTACCCGCATATGATCTTCTACTCAATGCGTCAGCTACTACGTTTGCTTTTCCAAGATGATATTGGATGGTATGATCGTAATCTTTCAACAGCTCGAGCCAACGTCGCTGCCGTATGTTGAGTTCCTTTTGGGTGAAGAAATATTTGAGGCTTTTATGATCTGTATAGATCTTCACTTTCTCCCCATACAGGTAGTGTCTCCAGATCTTCAACGCGAAAACGACTGCTGCCAACTCCAAATCATGAGTAGGATAATTCCTCTCATATTCTTTTAGTTGTCGCGAGGCATAGGCTATGGCTTTCCCATGTTGCATGAGAACACATCCTAACCCTTTGCCTGAAGCATCGCTGTAGATAACAAATCCATCCGAACCAGATGGTATTGTCAGAACAGGTGCCGAAATGAGTCTCCTCTTGAGTTCTTGAAAACTCTTCTCGCATTCCTCACTCCATACGAATTTTGTATCTTTCCGAGTCAACTGAGTTAACGGAGTAGCGATTCGAGAAAATCCTTCCACAAATCTCCGATAATAACCAGCTAAGCCCAGAAAGCTACGTATTTCGGTTACCGACTTCGGTTGCTCCCAACTTTGTATGGCTTCAATCTTCGCCGGGTCGACAGATACTCCATGTTTTGACACCACGTGCCCAAGGAATGCTACTTCCTCAAGCCAGAACTCGCATTTCTTCAATTTGGCATATAGCTTATTTTCACGAAGCCTTTGTAGTACCAGCTTCAAATGGCACTCATGATCTTCACGGCTTTTGGAATAGATGAGGATGTCATCAATAAAGACAACAACGAACTGATCCAAATATTCTTTGAATACACGGTTCATCATATCCATGAAGGCAGCAGGCATTAGTCAATCCAAAAGACATGACTAAGAATTCATAATGCCCGTACCGAATTCTGAAGGCAGTCTTTGGAATATCCTCAGTTTTAATCTTCAGCTGATGATATCCAGAACGAAGGTCGATCTTTGAAAATAATTGTGTTCCTTGTAACTGGTCGAACAGGTCATCAATGCGAGGTAGCGGATACCTATTCTTGATGGTGACATGGTTCAATTCTCGATAGTCAATACAAAGTCGCATACTCCTGTCTTTCTTCTTTACGAATAAAATAGGAGCACCCCAAGGAGACGTACTAGGACGAATAAAACCGATGTCCAACAACTCCTGTAGTTGGACTTTTAACTCTTGAAGTTCAATAGGAGCCATTAGATATGGAGTTTTAGAAATGGGCTTTGTACCGGGTTCAAGGTCAATAAAGAATTTAACTTCACGTTCTGGGGGTAGACCAGGAAGTTCTTCAGAAAATACATCGGGAAATTCTCTAACAATAGAAATATTATTCAAATCTGACTTGTCTTTGTTCAAATCCATAACATGGGTTAAGAAAGCTTGACATCCGTTTTTCAATAAACGAATAGCTTTGTGGCTTGATATGACAGTGACTGATTTTAGTGGTTTAGTAGTTTGAATTCTTATGACAGGTTGGTTAGGAATATGAAAACTAACAACCTTACGAAAACAATCAATTTTAGCATGATGAGTGGTTAACCAATCAATTCCTAAAATCACATCAAAAGCAAGTATCTTTAAAGAGATAAGATCAATAGGTAATGTGATAGTGCCAACTTGGATCATGCAAGATTTATAAACTATAGATGTAACGAAGGTTTCACCCAACGGAGTTTCAACAGATAAGTTAAAGTCCAATTTCTCCGGAGTCAAGTTTAAACGTTGAGCACAAGCAGGAGAGATAAAAGAATGGGTAGAACCGGTATCAAGTAAAGTATAAATTTCGCAAGAATTCAAGATTAGCTTACCCGTGATCACCTCGTTCGAGTTTCTCGCGTTTTGGCCAGTCACGACAAACGCCCTTCCAGGAACCGCTGATTTCGACTTATTCGGGACAACTTTTGGAGTCACCATCCCCGCTGAACTTGATTTTGCTACAGAACACTCTCGAGCTATATGACCCTCCTTTCCACAGTTATAACATACCTTGGATTGTTGTGGGCAGTTTGGGCTGATATGTCCCTCTTTCCCACATTTGTAACATACGACCGGTGGTCGTTCTCCTCCCCTAAAAACAGTTGATGTTTGTGCTGACGTCTTCACGTTATCATTGTTGTACCTTCTCTTCTTGAAATCTCCTCCCGACTCGCTCCTTCTATTATCACGACCACGATTACCACCAGAGTGGTTACCGCTTTTGTCCGAATATTTTCCTCCCTGCTGGTTTTCATTACTTCGATGACTGCCGCCACCGGTATGACCCTGGTTGTGGTCCATCGGTTGCACATACTCATTATCTCGCTCTAATAATTGAGCCCTGTTTACAACATCTGAATATAAAGAAAATTTATGAGAGATAAGATATTGCCGAATCTCGGGTTTTAGACCTCTCAGAAACATCCTTGTCATTCGTTCCTCATTTTTGACCAAATGAGGTGCAAACCTGGATAACTCTGCAAACTTCACCTCGTACTGGGACACCGTCATGTTGTTTTGTTCTAGTCTGATAAACTCCACCTCTTTCATATGACGAATACTTTCAGGAAAGTACTTGTCATTAAACAGTTTTTGAAATGTTTCCCAGGACATGTTGAGTGCGTCAGGCTGGGTACGCTTCACAGACTTCCACCAGTAGTCTGCCTCACCGCGGAACATAAAGGTGGCGAATGGAACCTTCTGTTCCTCCGTGCATCCCAAGACATCGAATATCTTGGTAATTTGCTTGACCCACGTTTCCGCCATGATCGGATCCGACTTTTCCTTAAATTCTGGTGGTCCCAATTCTTTGAACTGCTTAGCTGTGACAAACCGCGCGTTGTTATCATTTTCACCTGTATTCTGCACACGAGTCTCCTTCGTCTGATTTTGTATTAACTGTAAAAAGCTTCTAAACATTCCATCATTCATCGTTTGCTCGGTAACGTTGTTTACAGGAGGAATATTGCCTTCCTGTTGCACGTTCCCCTGGGTGGTGATCAAAGGTGTCTCCACGGTCTGATTTACTCTATTATTAACGTTCTCAGCTGCCATTCTTAAATACTGCCATAAAACAAGGGTTAATAGTCATGTCATATATTATCCCTATACTCTGACAGACCAAATAAACACCAAATAAACTTAGTCAGGTCATACTAGCGAAGGAATTCCCCGTCTCTCCCCTCCTAGTTCTTGTCTCACATCTCAGCCAGGGATCATATCCCTAAGCTCTGATACCAAATTTGAAACTTTTTGTGTCGGGGTTACTATTCACGTATACGTTACTATTCACATATACGGCACTATTCACGAATACGGCACTATTCACCGAAAAATAAAATTTTTCTTTTTTGTCCAAGATGTCTATTATGGTTACTATCTTTGATTGTATCCATGTTTTGATCTTTATTTTTGAATTCTGCTTCACAATTGATTATTATGAAGTATTATTGATCTTGGATAAACTGTTATACAAATCCCTACTATTTATCCTTCTGTCTCACTGGATTCGTTCTCTTTAAGATATTTTTCATCATCCTCAGTTCTAAATGATGATATTACTGAATATCTTTGGCCTGTAGTACAAAGATGTATGATTACTTGATGAATATCTTTAGCCTGAAGTGCAAAGATGAACAGGTGTTGAGATGAACATGACTGAAAGGTGATACAAATGAATATATTTGGCCTGTAGTGCAAAGATGAATATTTGGATAAAGATGATTATTAATTGATGTTACAGGGATAAAATATTGATGATGGACTTTTAAATCTTAGAAGATAGTAGAATTCATTCTTTACTTGACTCTTCTAATGGTTTGTTGTTTCCGCTGTAGTTGTTGATCTACAACTTGTTGTCGATTATATTCTATCAGATTTTTTCCTGTTGAATACTAATGATAATTTGTTATATATTATCTTAGTCATAATATTCTTTACTGGGCTAGTTGAGCTCACCCTTTTTCTTTTTGTTCCATTTTTCTTCTCAGGAGGTGAGAACATAGCAGGATCTAGTCGGGGTATGGAGTGATGGTTCTAGAAAGATGTTTTAGCAGTCCTCACTATTTCTGTAAAATTGTGTTTGAATAATTGTATTGAGGGCTTATTTGAGTGTGGATATTGTCTAGAAGATAATATTTGTATTTAAACTCACAGTATGTGTTGTCGTATTTTGCTCGATAATTGTATTATTGAAGTTGTAGTTTACTTTCTGTACCATGTATTTGGCGACTCAGAATGGGTGTTGTATACCTATTTTGGGGGCGTCACAGTTGGTATCAGAGCTTAGGGATATGATCCCTGGCTGAGATGTGAGACAAAAACTAGGAGGGGAGAGACGGAGAATTTCTTCGCTAGTATGACCTGACTAAGTTTATTTGGTATTTATTTGGTCGGTCAGAGTATAGGGATAATATATGACATGACTATTAACCCTTGTTTTATGGCAGTATTTAAGAATGGCAGCTGAGAACGTTAATAATGGAGTAAATCAGACCGTGGAGACACCTTTGACCATCACACAGGGAAACGTGCAACAGGAAGGCAATATTTCTCCTGTAAACAACGTTACCGAGCAAACGATGAATGATGGAATGTTTAGGAGCTTTTTGCAGTTCATGCAAAATCAGACGAGGGAGACTCGTGTGTAGAATACAGGTGGAAATGATAACAACGCGCGGTTTGTCACATCCAAGCAGTTTAAAGAATTGGGACCACCAGAATTTAAGGGAAAGCCGGATCCGATCATGGCGGAAACGTGGGTCAAGCAAATTACCAAGATATTCGATGTTTTGGGATGCACGGAGGAACAAAAGGTTCCATTCGCCACCTTTATATTCCGCGGTGAGGCAGACTACTAGTGGGAGTCTGTGAAGCGTACCCAGCCTGACGCACTCAACATGTCCTGGGAAACATTTCAAAAACTGTTCAATGACAAGTACTTTCCTGAAAGTATTCGTCATATGAAGGAGGTGGAGTTTATCAGACTGGAACAAAACAACATGACGGTGTCCCAGTACGAGGCAAAGTTTGCAGAGTTATCCAGGTTTGCACCTCATTTGGTCGAAAATGAGGAACGAAAGACAAGGATGTTTCTGAGAGGTCAAAACCCGAGATTCGACAATAGCTTATCTCTCATAAATTTTCTTTATATTCAGATGTTGTAAACAGGGCTCAATTATTAGAGCGAGATAATGAGTATGTGTAACCGAGGGACCACAACCAGGGTCATACCGGTGGCGGCAGTCATCGAAGCAATGAAAACCAGCAGGGAGGAAAACATTCGGACAAAAGCGGTAACCACTCTGGTGGTAATCGTGGTCGTGATAATAAAAGGAGCGAGTCGGGAGGAGATTTCAAGAAGAGAATGTACAACAATGATAACGTGAAGACGTTAGCACAAACATCAACTGTTTCTAGGGGAGGAGAACGACCATCGGTCGTATGTTATAAATGTGGAAAAGAGGGACATATCAGCCCAAACTGCCCACAACAATCCAAGGTATGTTATAACTGTGGAAAGGAGGGTCATATAGCTCGAGAGTGTTCTGTAGCAAAACCAAGTTCAGCGGGATGGTGACTCCAAAAGCTGTCCCGGATAAGTCAAAATCAGCGGTTCCTGGAAGAGCGTTTGTTATGACTGGCCAAAATGCGAGAAACCCGAACGAGGTGATCACGGGTAAGCTAATCTTGAATTCTTGTGAAGTTTATACTTTATTAGATACCGGTTCTACTCATTCTTTTATCTCTCCTGCTTGTGCTCAACGTTTAAACTTGACTCCAGAGAAATTGAACTTTGACTTATCTGTTGAAACTTCGTTGGGTGAAACCTTCGTTACATCTACAGTTTATAAATCTTGCATGATCCAAGTTGGCACTATCACATTACCTATTGATCTTATCTCTTTAAAAATAATTGCATTTGATGTGATTTTAGGAATTGATTGGTTAACTACTCATCATGCCAAAATTGATTATTTTCGTAAGTTTGTTAGTTTTCATATTCCTAACCAACCTGTTATGCGAATTCAAGCAACCAAACCATTAAAATCAATCGCTGTTATATCAAGCCATAAAGCCATTCGTTTATTAAAAAATGGATGTCAAGCTTTCTTAGCCCATGTTATGGACTTGAACAAAAATACGACATATTTGAATAATATTTCTGTTGTTAGTGAATTTCCTGACGTATTTCCTGAAGAACTTCCTGATCTACCCCCAGAACGTGAAGTTGAATTCTTTATTGACCTTGAACCCGGTACAAAGCCCTTTTCTAAAACCCCATATCGAATGGCTCCTATTGAACTTCAGGAGTTAAAAGTCCAACTACAGGAGTTGTTGGACATCGGTTTTATTCGTCCTAGTACATCTCCTTGGGGTGCTCCTGTGTTATTCATAAAGAAGAAAGACGGGAGTATGCGACTATGTATCGACTATCGAGAATTGAATCATGTCACTATCAAGAATAGGTATCCGCTACCTCGCATTGATGACCTGTTTGACCAGTTGCAAGGAGCACAATTCTTTTCAAAGATCGATCTTCGTTCTGGATATCATCTGCTGAAGATTAAAACTGAGAATATTCCAAAGACTGCCTTCAGAACTCGGTACGGGCATTATGAATTCTTAGTCATGTCTTTTGGATTGACTAATGCTCCTGCTGCCTTCATGGATATGATGAACCGTGTATTCAAAGAATATTTAGATCAGTTCGTTGTTGTCTTTATTGATGACATCCTCATCTATTCCAAAAGCCGTGAAGATCATGAGCGCCATTTGAAGCTGATATTGCAAAGGCTTCGTGAAAATAAGCTATATGCCAAACTGAAGAAATGCGAGTTCTGGCTTGAGGAAGTAGCATTCCTTGGGCACGTGGTGTCAAAACATGGAGTATCTGTCGACCCGGTGAAGATTGAAGCCATACAAAGTTGGGAGCAACCAAAGTCGGTAACCGAAGTACGTAGCTTTTTAGGCTTAGCTGGTTATTATCGGAGATTTGTGGAAGGATTTTCTCGAATCGCTACTCCGTTAACTCAGCTGACTCGGAAAGATATATGGAGTGAGGAATGCGAGAAGAGTTTCCAAGAACTCAAGATGAGACTCATTTCGACACCTGTTCTGACAATACCATCTGGTTCGGATGGATTTGTTATCTACAGCGATGCTTCAGGCAAAGGGTTAGGATGTGTTCTCATGCAACATGGGAAAGCCATAGCCTATGCCTCGCGACAACTAAAAGAATATGAGAGGAATTATCCTACTCATGATTTGGAGTTGGCAGCAGTCGTTTTCGCGTTGAAGATCTGGAGACACTACTTGTATGGGGAGAAAGTGAAGATCTATACAGATCATAAAAGTCTCAAATATTTCTTCACCCAAAAGGAACTCAACATACGGCAGCGACGTTGGCTCGAGCTGTTGAAAGATTACGATCATACCATCCAATATCATCTTGGAAAAGCAAACGTAGTAGCTGACGCATTGAGTAGAAGATCATATGCGGGTACGAGTGCAATGTTGTTAACACAAAGGCCCATTTTGTATGACTTACAAAGGATGGAGATAGAGATGAAGGCTCCAAGTACCCACATGATGATATCAAATATACGAGTAGAACCGACTTTAATCGATAAAGTTAAAGCTGCTCAAGCTACGGACATAGAGCTGATGCGTATGAAGAAGAAAGTGCAAGAAGGTGCTATTCCAGAAGCAAGAATCGATGAAGAAGGAATACTTCGAGTCAACTCCAGAGTTTGTGTTCCTAACGATTTTGACTTGAAGCATAGAATAATGATGGAGGCACACAACACACCGTTTGCAATCCATTCTGGGAGTACCAAAATGTATCACGATCTTCGACATACATTTTGGTGGAGCAATATGAAAAGAGAGATTGCGGAGTTTATCTCGAGGTGTTTAACTTGTCAACGTGTAAAAGCGGAGCATCAAGTACCAAAGGGTCCATTGCAACCACTTGAGATTCTGAAATGGAAGTGGGAACACATTACTATAGATTTTGTTACGGGTCTTTCCAAGGGTTCTCATGGTATAGATGCGATTTGGGTTATTGTTGATAGATTAACCAAGTCTGCCCATTTCTTGCCTATACGTGAGACTTATTCCCTTGAACGTCTTGCTAGTATGTACGTGAACGAGATTGTGAGATTGCATGGCATGCCAGTATCCATAGTTTCGGATCGTGACCCAAGATTCACTTCACGATTTTGGGTTAGCTTGCAGAAAGCTATGGGCACGGATTTACGATTCAGTTCGGCATACCATCCTCAAACGGACGGACAATCAGAGAGGACTATTCAAACTCTTGAAGATCTATTAAGACTCTGTGTCCTAGATCTCAAAGGGAGTTAGGATAAGTACCTACTATTGGTGGAATTCTCCTACAACAACAGTTATCAGGCGAGCATAGGTGTGGCTCCATTCGAGGCGTTGTATGGAAGAAAATGTCGTTCTCCAGTATGCTGGGACGAGGTGGGTGAAGCAACATTGTTGGGACCAGAGTTGGTACGCGTGACTACAGAGAAGATCCAAACGATTCGACAACGTATACAAACGGCACAGGATCGACAAAAGAGTTATGCGGATCTTCATCGGAAGGACGTGAAATTTAATATTGGGGATCATATATTGTTACGTGTTGCACCATGGAAGGGAGTTACAAGATTTGGAAAGAGAGGAAAGCTCAATCCAAAATTTATTGGTCCATTTGAGATTCTTGAGCGAATAGGAAATGTGGCATATAGACTCGTATTACCTCCAAGCATGTCTCGTGTTCATAATATTTTTCACATATCTATGCTTCGTAAATATGTTAAAGACCCGAACCACATTATTGAGTTAGAACCAGACGAGATAGCTGAAGATTTAACGTACGAGGAGGTACCTGTTAAGATCTTAGATAGGAAAGAGCATGTCCTACGCACAAAGGTTATACCACAAGTTAAGGTTTTGTGGAGAACCATGCTATTGAAGAAATGACCTGGGAGTTAGAATCAGAAATGAAAGCGAGGTATCCTCACCTTTTCGAAATATCAGGTATGTACGTCAATTTCGAGGACGAAATTTCATAAGGAGGGGAGGTTGCAAGACCCCAGCTTATTAATGAATAAAATCAAATTTTCTCTAAATATTATTGTGAATAATAAAGGGTTAATTTGATATAATACTTTAGTTATGGGTGAAATGTGCAAATTTTACAAAATAAGCAAGTGGTTATAAAATATTCATTTTGTCGGGGAATATTCGTTTGGTCGTGGAATATTCTTGCTGTCGAGGAATATTCGTACGACGGCGCAGCCTTGTGTGGGCCCCATAACGGAAAGCGATTGGATGAAGAAAACGACAAGTATAAATTGTTTATAAATAACGGCGTAGTTGTTAATACTGTTGGAATACCCGGTGGTTAAAATACAGTAGCACACGGTATTGCACCAATTATTGATTCTTACGTAAGAAGGCACTACTCAATAATTGTTACAGTAGTTATTATTCAATATTTTATTAATTCAATAATTGCTGCGTTGATATTTTATATTATTGTTGTTTCAATAATTATTACTGCACATTATTTTTTATTATCAGATCAATAATTCATATTATTTGAATAATATTATTGTAAGACCCCGAATTTTATGAAATAAAAGTATTCAATTTTTTTATAGTTACTATTCAGTAAATGGTTAAATTAATAAAAGTTAAAGTTAAGGGTGATATATGAAATTTTTTTCAAACTACGCAAGTGGTTATAAAATATTCATTGTTGTCGGGAAATATTCGTTTGGTCGTGGAACAATCTTTCTGTCGGAGAATATTCGTACGATAGCGCAGCTATTTGTGGGCCCCATAACGAATAACTGTCGGGTGAAGAAAACGACAAATTTGAGTTTTTACAAATAACGGCGTAGTTGTTACCGTTAACACTGTTGGAATACCCGATGGTTAAAATACAGTAATAAGCGTTATTGCACAGTAGCACACGGTATTGCATAGTATTTTTGAAATTATTGATTCTTACTTAAGAAGGCACTACTCAATAATTGTTATAGTAATTACTGTTCAATATTTTATTTTATTGATTCAATAATTGCTACGTTGAAATTTTGTATTATTGTTGTTCAATAATTGTTGCTGCACAGTATTTCCCATTATCAGATCAATAATTCATATTATTTGAATAGTATTATTAGATAGCATTATTGGCAATGTCTAGAAAGTTTTGTCTAAGGAGAGGTTTGGTCATCTAATTGCGCGCCAGTAAGGAGAAATCCTTATTGGAAAGCCCCCTCTTTCCTGGGAACGGCCTGGTTGTCATAAATGTGATTCTGTAATATTATTTGTGAATAATTAATTATTGATTCATATGATAAGAAAATATTTATTTTATGTAGATATAAATGAGGGATATATTTTTTGTGGTTAAAAAATGAAGGAGTTAATGTTGAGATTTTTATCCGTATTTTTGTCGGAATGGAGGTATTAAAAATCAGGGTTTTTGAGATATTTTGCGGGGGTTATAATTTTTAATCCGACCGTTGGATCGTGGTAATTTTTGGATATGTTATACATATATAAGTTGAGTATATGTCCACAAATTTTGAACCGTTAAAAATGAACGTATGATTTGTTATGAATTTTAAGAGGTGGCTGATTCAGAAATCAGGTTTAAAATCATTTTTGGTAGAAAATTCTAGAATTGGTGGGCCCCACTTGTGGTTGGTGAAGAAATGTGCTGAATTATATTTCAAATGTGGTGGGTGGGAATAGTAGCAGGTAAAGCCATCAGGTTGCAGGTCAAACCTACCAAAATTTTCCTATAAATAGAGGGCTAAGTTAGAATTGAAAATCACACCAGAAACATAAGCTTTCTCTCTTTCTCTCTCTATATTATGAAGCATATTTTGTGAGTTTTTAGATACTTGGTGAGTTACTATTCATCAGTGCAAGTTTCCTTCAGCATCATATCCGATATCCAGTCAGAAGTACTGCTCTTTTGAGGTAAGGGATAGTAAGGGATTTTAAGGGTTGTTATATTTTCCAGTTTCGTAATTTTTCTGACCTTCAGAAAATTCTAGAAAAATTTTAAACAATATTTTGATGAGTTTTCTTAATTGTGTCCAAAAATAGTAATTTTTGGATGTATAGATTGAGAGTTATGAATTTTATGAGAAAAGACTATTTTAGAAGTAACAGCTTATAATTTCTTGTGGTTAACTCCAAAATTGATGAAATTTTTATTGGGAGTACATGTATATGATAGAAGTATACTCTGTAAATTTTAGAATTTTTAGACAAAAGGACAATTTTTGATAAATGTCTAAATATTCGGCTATTTTGGCCATATGAAAAATAGTAAATGACTTTTAAAAATTCTGAGAAAAATATATGTTCACTATGGGACTATATTATGCTAAATCCCAGAAAAGAAATATTTTTGGAACGGATTTGGTATTTTTCATGAAAATAGTCTAGTTATGAGAAAATAAATTAAATATGTTATGTGAAGTAAGAAAATTAGAAAATAGGATTTTATGGCTTGAGAATCCTATATATGAGGTATATGCAGATTTTTGATGAAGGTTTTGGTTATTGATGATGAAATCTTAAGAGTTGGCATTTTATGATGATTAAATGCATTAATTAGTAAAGTGTAAACAATTTAAATAAATTGTTTATAAGCTTAAGAATATTATTCTTTCAATATCATTATACCGAAATATTGGTATGTATATTATTGTGGAATTTTTACCTTTTTCATGTCAGGGTTACTATTCACGAGTTACTATTCATGAGTTACTATTCACGAGTTACTATTCACGACAAAATTGGTTTCTTTTTCTAACCAAATTATAGTTGATTTATGAATATTGCTCTTGAAATTAAATCCATATTTTGATCATATTGTTTTTATTATCATATATAATATTTTTATAACCTTGATGTTGAAATTCTCTTTCGCTTGAGTGTAAAGATGGGTAAATTATTGGTATGATCATGACTATGGGTTCTCTTTGGCCAGTAGTGCAAAGTTGAATTGTTGACTGGTATGATCATGACCATTGAATTTATAAGTGAATATCTTTAGCTTAAGTGCAAAGGTGAATTGATCAACATGGTTATAATTATTGTTTATATAAATTCTGAAATGATTATATATTTCTTTGAAATATTAATATATTTGGCCTGTAGTGCAAATATGAACTGTTGATGAATATATTTGGCCGTTAGTGCAAATATGAACTGTTGAGGAATATCTTTGACCTGTAGTGCAAAGATGAATTATTGAGATATTAATATCTTTGGCCTGTAGTGCAAAGATGAATTGTTGATGAATATCTTTGGCCCGTAGTGCAAAGATGACATGTTGTTGAATATCTTTGGCCAGTAGTGCGAAGATGAACAGATGTTGAGATAAACATGACCAACTGGTGATATAAATGAATATCTTTGGCCGTAGTGCAAAGATGAAGTTATTAGTATGATTATGAACAGAAAATGTGATTTGGTGTAACAATGATCTTTGATGTTTCAGGTAAAGATAGGTGATGAAAATTATCTTCGTCCTGGATGAGAAGAGGAATTTAGAACTACAGTTATGATTATGAGTTATTCATATGATTGTGGACCAGAATGGTTGATTGATGTTACAGGGATAAAAAATTGTTGGTGGATTTTTAACATGGAGGAGATAATAGACTTTATGGTCTATTTGACTCTTCTAATGGATTGCTCGTTCCGCTGCAACTATGGTTGAAATTTTTATCATTTACCATATGTTCTAAATCTCTGATTTATTGTTGATGAAGGCTATTGATAATTGAATTATCTTTAGTCATGATATTCTTTACTGAGCTAGTTGTGCTCACCCTTTTGCTTCACAATTCCTTTCAGGTAATAAGAGTGTAGCTGGGTCGAGCGGGGGTAACAAGGGAATAGAACGGTGGTCATCATTTAGTAGTTATATTTGGTGAAGAAAATAGGGTGAGGCGAACCCAACGTTGGAAGGGTGTTTTGTCACTATCATACAAGATGTCTAATGACATACAACCTCGTGTCATCATAAGACATGATTGTGCTCATCCACTTGCTGAGTATATCTATGGGCACTACCTATATAATCTTGGTGTTTGTTTGAAGTATAATTCTCAATTAGAGACAGTGATAAGTCAAGAGAAGACTCACCATTGGGAAGAATATGATAGTAATCTTCTCGTTTTTCTTTGGGGTCTATTGGGTCAACCAAGGATAATTCTGTGGCCATATGATATCTATCATAACCTAGACGCATGGCCTCCCATGTACGAAGGTTTCCTTGAGCACTTCCCAAAGATTCTAATTTCTAAAACAGTTTTTGACTATACCTTTATGTAAGGTGTCATTGTGAGGTGATGTCCACGGTTAGAACATGAGTCACATTTGGTATATATTTGTATCCAAACTTATAGCATGTGTTGTTGTATTTTGCACGACAATTGTTGTAATAAAGTTACAGTTTTTTTCTATACCATGTATTTGGCGACTCAGAATAGGTTGGATGGAATGGACCTATTTTGGGGTCGTTACAATTATTAGATAACATTATTGGCAATACCTAGAAAGTTCTGTCTAAGGAGAGGTTTGGTCATCTAATTGCGCGTCAGTAAGGAGAAATTCTTATTGGAAAGCCCCCTCTTTCCTGAGAACGACATGGTTGTCATAAATGTGATTCTGTAATATTATTTGTGCATAATTAATTATTGATTCATATGATAAGGAAATATTTATTTTATGTGGATATAAATGAGGGATATATTTTTGTGGTTAAAAATGAAGGAGTTAATATTGAGGTTTTTATCAGTATTTTTGTCGGAATGGAGGTATTAAAAATCAGGGTTTTTAAGATATTTTGCGGGGGTTATAATTTTTAATCCGACCGTTGGATCGTGGTAATTTTTGGATATGTTATACATATATAAGTTGAGTATATGTCCACAAATTTTGAACCGTTAAAAATGAACGTATGATTTATTATGAATTTTACGAGATGACTGGTTCAGAAATTGTTAAATTTTCGGAGTTAATCATTTTGGTAAAAAATTCTAGAATTGGTGGGCCCCACTCTTGGTTGGTGAAGAAATGTGCTGAGATTTTTATTCAAATGTGGTGTGTGACAACCCCAAAATAGGTCTATTTCATCCAACCTATTCTGAGTCGCCAAATACATGGTGCAGAAAATAACTACAACTTTATTACAACAATTGTCGTGCAAAATACAACAACACATATGTTGTGAGTTTGGATACAAATATATACCAAATGTGACTCATGTTCCAACCGTGGACATCACCTCACAATGACACCTTACATAAAGGTATTGTGAGACCCCAGATTTTATGAATAAATATTTAATTTTCTCGAAATAATTATGGTGTGGATTTGATATAATATTATAGTTGTGGGTATTATTTATAAATTTTACAAAGTAAGCAAGTTGTTATATAATATTCGATTGGTCGGGGAATATTCGTTTTAACAGGGAATATTCGTACGACACAATCATTGGTGGACCCCACAACGAAATTATTGTCGGATTGAGAAAACGACAAAAATATTTTATTAAAAATAACGGCGGAAGTTTTACCATTGTTACTGTTGAACTACTCGGTAGTAAAAGTATAGTAATACGTGTGGTTGCATAGTAGCACACGGTATTGATTATTAATGCTTATGTGAGAAGTCACTCAGTTTGATTCAATTATTGTCAGTTAATAATATGAATTATTTAGCGATAATGACGTTTTGTTTTATTCGTATTATTAACGTAATAAAACAGAAACATCTTTTTATATAAAACAGAATACTTTATTAAAGTTATTCTATAAATAGAATATATTATATTTTATTTAAAAGATTTTTCTTTAAATATGGACCGTCAGATTAAAGTAATCAATCTGGACCGTTCATGGATTAGTTACTATGCATTCTATTTTTCTATAAATAGCAGCTCATTCCTTCATTATTTCTTACGAATTCACTGAACTCTAGAGAGAGAAACTATAGAGAGAGAGAAGAAGAATATTTTACTACTTAACTACTTCCTTATTTCAGCTCTTCTTTAAAACGGTAAGGGGTGTTATTCTTTCTTATTCATGAAGAGAACTGTTGTTATTCCATTTCTTATTATTCTGTTGGAATAACCTGTATACGCGGTCTACCCTATACTTGGTGACATTCTTCTATTATTCTGTTGGAACATCCTGTCTGTGTGTTTTACACCGGACCTGGTTCCGTTTTTATTATTATTCTGTTGGAACATCCTGTCTGTGTGTTTTACACCGGACCTGGTTCAATTATTTATTATTCTGTTGGAACATCCTGTCAGTGTGTTTTACACCGGACCTGGTTCCATTATTTATTATTCTGTCAGAATATCCTGTCTGTGCGTTTACGCCGGACCTGGTTCCATTATTTATTATTCTGTCGGAATATCCTGTCTGTGCGTTTACGCCGGACCTGGTTCTATTATTTATTATTCTGTTGGAATAACATGTCTGTGCGGTCTATCGCATGCATGGTGATTTCTTTTGTTATTCCATTCTTTGTTGTACTCAGTTGGTTAAGTTTTGACTTCTATACTCCATGAAATTTGTGGAATATTCTTGATAATTGCGGTTCATCCAGTATCTTTTCATGAAAATATTCTTCTAAGTATTCTTAAATTTTACTCCACAATACAGTATCATGTTGACAATTTGGACGTTGTTAATTCTTGGATAAATTAATTCTTGAACTTGTTTTATTGAATTCTTATATCATTGTCATCATCCTCATGTTTATAAAATGTTGAAAGTCATCTGTGGCCTGTAGTGCATAGATGGACTTGGTATGATTATGACCAGGGATTATTCGGTATAATCATGACCGTAATGTTATAAATGATGTGGTAAAAGTCCTCATTGGTCCGTAGTGCATTGATGGACAGTTGTTGGCATGATCATGACCATTAATGAATACACGAATATCCTTGGCCGTAGTGCAGGGGTGATTCGATGATGTGGATTATTTTATTAAGCTGAGTCTCAGCGATAGTAGTGTTGAAAAACCTTTTAAATCATAAAAGATAGTAGAGTTTATTTTCTACTTGACTCTTTTAATGGATTGCTTGTTCCGCTACAGTTAAACTTGATGTCTATTATATTTTATCAGTTTAACATTGTTGAAGGCTAATGATAATTTATTCTGCATTATCTTAGTCATAATATTTCTTACTGGGCTAGTTGAGCTCACCCTTTCTTTCACTGTTCTCTTTAGAAAATGAGAACGTAGCTGGGGCAAGTCGGGAAACGGAGTGATGGTTCGAATGATAGTATTAGTTAGTAGTCCTCACTATTCTATGTAATAGTGTGTTAATAAATGTAATGAGGACTCCTTTTGAGTATGAATACTCTCTAGAAGATAATATTTGTATTCAACTCACAGTTTATATTTTATCGTATTGTACACGATAGTTGTATTAGTAAGTTGTATTTGTATTTTGTACTATGTATCTAACGACCCAAGATGGGTGATGTATACCTAATTTTGGGGGCGTCACAGTTGGTATCAGAGCTTAGGGATATGATCCCTGGCTAGGATGTGAGAATAGAACTAGGAGGGGAGAGACGGGAAATTCCTTCGCTAGTATGACCTACCTAAGTTTATTTGGTATTTAATTGGTCGGTCAAAGTATATGGATAATATGTTATATGTTAATTAACCCTTGTTTTGTTGCAGTATTTGCAAATGGCATCCGAAAATGTTGAGATAAACAATGAAGCACATGAGACCATTGAATCACCAACGATCAATGCTCAGGGTAATGTGCAACCAGAGGACAATAATCCTTATGAAAATAATAACACCGATAAAATGGTGAATGATGGGATGGTCAGAGATTTTATGCAATTCATGCAACAACAAAATAACTCTCGGACGGTCACCGCTAAGCAGTTTAAGGAGCAATTCATGCAACAACGGGCGAGAGCGGCTCTTATCCAAAATAAAGGAGGAAACAATGACAACCCACGGTTGGTCACCGTTAAGCAATTCAAGGAGCTAGGACCATCGGAGTTTTTGGGAAAGCCAGAACCACTTAAGGCGGAGACGTGGTTAAAGCAGATCACCAAGATATTTGATGTCTTGGGATGCTCCGAGGAGCAAAAGGTTCCCTTTGCCACTTTTATGTTGCGTGAAGAGGCAGATTACTGGTGGGAATCTGTAAAACGTACCCAGCCTGACGCACTCAAGATGTCTTGGGAGAAGTTCCAAGAACTGTTCAATGACAAGTACTTTCCCGAAAGTATTCGTCACATGAAGGAGGTGGAATTTATCAAGTTGGAGCAAAACAACATGACCGTGTCGTAGTACGAAGCCAAGTTTGCCGAGTTGTCCCGATTTGCATCCCACTTGATGGATAATGAAGAGAGAATGATGCGGATGTTTTTAAGAGGTTTGAAACCGGAGATACGTCAATATCTTATTTCTCATAAACTGTGTTTATATTCAGATGTTGTGAATAGGGCTCAGTTAGTGGAGCGCGATAACGAGTCAACGCAACCAAAAGAGAGCAGCTGGAAAATGATAATACTGGTGATAACAGTCATCAAAGCGGTGACAATAAGCATGGAGGGAATCAACATGCCAGAAATAGTAACCACTTCAATGATAATCATGGTCAAACTAATAAGAATGGACATTTCAAGAAGAGGAAATTCAACAATGATGGAAAGACGTCAGCACCAGCACCCGTTGTTAAGGAAGGAGAACGACCACCTATCATATGCTTCAAATGCGAAGGGGAGGGACACATCAGTCCAAACTGTGCGATGCCATCCAAAGCATGCTATAATTGTGGAAGGGAAGGTCACTTAGCCCGATTTTGTCGTTCACCGAAGACAAGTTCAGATAGGATGGAGGCACCAAAGATCGTCCCAGAAAAGCCAAAGCCAGTAGTTTAAGAGAGAGCATTTTTTTCGTGACGAAGAACCTGAATAAAATTATCACGGGTATGTTAGTCATAAACTCTTGCGAAGTCTATACCGTGTTAGATACCGGTTCTTGTAAGACCCCGAATTTTATGAAATAAAAGTATTCAATTTTTCTATTCAGTAAATGGTTAAATTGATAAATGTTAAAGTTAAGGGTGATATATAAATTTTTTCAAAATACACAAGTGGTTATAAAATAATCATTGTTGTCGGGAAATATTCGTTTAGGTCGTGGAATATTCTTTCTGTCGGGGAATATTCGTACGACGGCGCAGCTATTTGTGGGCCCCATAACAGAATAACTGTCGGGTGAAGAAAACGACAAATTTGAGTTTTTACAAATAACGACGTAGTTGTTACCGTTAACACTGTTGGAATACCCGGTGGTTAAAATACAGTAATACGCGTTATTACACAGTAGCACACGGTATTGCACAGTATTTTTGAAATTATTGATTCTTACGTAAGAAGGCACTACTCAATAATTGTTACAGTAATTACTGTTCAATATTTTATTTTATTGATTCAATAATTGCTACGTTGAAATTTTATATTATTGTTGTTCAATAATTGTCACTGCACAGTATTTCCCATTATCAGATCAATAATTCATATTATTTGAATAATATTATTAGATAGCATTATTGGTAATGTCTAGAAAGTTCTGTCTAAGGAGAGGTTTGGTCATCTAATTGCGCGCCAGTAAGGAGAAATCCTTATTGGAAAGCCCCCTCTTTCCTGGGAACGGCCTGGTTGTCATAAATGTGATTCTGTAATATTATTTGTGAATAATTAATTATTGATTCATATGATAAGGAAATATTTATTTTATGTGGATATAAATGAGGGATATATTTTTGTGGTTAAAAATAAAGGAGTTAATGTTGAGGTTTTTATCAGTATTTTTATCGGAATGGAGGTATTAAAAATCAAGGTTTTTGAGATATTTTACGGGGGTTATAATTTTTAATCCGACCGTTGGATCGTGGTAATTTTTGGATATGTTAAACATATATAAGTTGAGTATATGTCCACAAATTTTGAACCGTTAAAAATGAACGTATGATTTATTATGAATTTTACGAGATGACTGGTTCAGAAATTATTGAATTTTTGGAGTTTATCATTTTGGTAGAAAATTCTAGAATTGGTGGGCCCCACTTGTGGTTGGTGAAGAAATGTGCTGAATTATATTTCAAATGTGGTGGGTGAGAATAGTAGCAGGTAAAGCCATCAGGTTACAGGTCAAACCTACCAAAATTTTCCTATAAATAGAGGGCTAAGTTAGAATTGAAAATCACACCAGAAACATAAGCTTTCTCTCTTTCTCTCTATATTATGAAGCATATTTTGTGAGTATTTAGAACTTTGAGAGTTGCTATTCAGTGCAAGTTTCCTTCGGCTTTACATTCCGGTCAGAAGTACTGCTGTTTTGAGGTAAGGGATAGTAAGGGATAGTAAGGGATTTTAAGGGATTTTAAGGGTTGTTATGTTTTTCAGTTTCGTAATTTTTCTGAACTTCAAAAAATTCTGGAAAAATTTGAAATGATATTTTGATGAGTTTTATTGATTGTGTCCAAAAATGGTGATTTTTGGATGTATAGATTGAGAGTTATGAATTTTATGAGAAAAGACTATTTTAAAAGTAACTGCTTATAATTTCTTGTGGTTAACTCCAAAATTGATGAAATTTTTATTGGGAGTACATGTATATGATGGAAGTATACTCTGTTAATTTCAGAATTTTTGGACAAAAGTACAATTTTTGATAAATGTCTAAATATTCGGCTGTTTTGGACCATATGAAAAATAGTAAATGACTTTTAAAAATTCTGAGAAAAATATATGTTCACTATGGGACTATATTATGCTAAATCCCAGAAAAGAAATATTTTTGGAATTGATTTGGTATTTTTTATGAAAATGGTCTAGTTATGAGTTAATGAATTAAATATGTTTTGTGAAGTAAGAAAATTAGAAAATAGGATTTTATGACTTGAGAATCCTATATGAGGTATATGCAGATTTTTGATGAGGGTTTTGGTTATTGATGATGAAATCTTAAGAGTTGACATTTTATGATGATTAAATGCATTAATTAGTAAAGTGTAAACAATTTAAATAAATTGTTTATAAGCTTAAGAAATGTTATTCTTTCAATATCATTATACCGAAGTATTGGTATGAATTTTATTGTGGAATTTCTACCTTTTTGAGTCGGTGTTACTATTCACGAGTTACTATTCACGAGTTACTATTCATGAGTTACTATTCACGAGTTACTATTCACGACAAAATTGGTTTCTTTTACTAACCAAATTATAGTTGATTTATGAATATTACTCTTGAGATTAAATCTATATGTTGATTATATTGATTTTATTATCATATATAACATTTTTATAACCCTGATGTTGAATTTCTCTTTCACTGGAGTGTAAAGATGGGTAGATTATTGGTATGATCATGACTAGGGTTCTCTTTGGCCTGTAGTGCAAAGTTGAATTGTGACTGGTATGATCATGACCATTGAATTTATAATTGAATATCTTAAGCTTAAGTGCAAAGGTGAATTGATCAACATGGTTATAATTATTGTTTATATAAATTCTGAAATGATTATATATTTCTTTGAGATATTAATATCTTTGGCCTGTAGTGCAAAGATGAAATATTGATGAATATCTTTGGCCTGTAGTGCAAAGATGAATTGTTAATGAATATCTTTGGCCTGTAGTGCAAAGATGAATTGTTGATGAATATCTTTGGCCCGTAGTGCAAAGATGATATGTTGTTGAATATCTTTGGCCAGTAGTGCAAAGATGAACAGATGTTGAGATAAACATGACCAACTGGTGATACAAATGAATATCTTTGGCCGTAGTGCAAAGATGAAGTTATTAGTATGATTATGAACAGGAAATGTGATTTGGTGTAACCATGATCTTTGATGTTTCAGGTAAAGACAGGTGATGAAAATTATCTTCGTATTGGATGTGAAATTTAGAATCACAATTATGATTATGAATTATTCATGTGATTGTGGAAAGGAACTGTTGATTGATGTTACAGGGATAAAACATTGTTGGTGGACTTTTAACATGGAGAAGATAATAGACTTTATGGTCTATTTGACTCTTCTAATGGATTGCTCGTTCCGCTGCAACTATGGTTGAAATTTTTATCATTTACCATATGTTCTAAATCTCTGATTTATTATTGATGGAGGCTATTGATAATTTAATTATCTTTAGTCAAGATATTCTTTACTGAGCTAGTTGTGCTCACCCTTTTGCTTCACAATTCCTTTCAGGTAATAAGAGTGTAGCTGGGTCGAGCGAGGGTAACAGGAAAATAGAACGGTGGTCTCTAGCTGTGGAGGTTCTCCCGAAGCAGTATAGAAAAGTTCATTTAGTAGTTATATTTGGTGAATCATCTAGGGTGAGGCGAACCCAACGTTGGAAGGGTGTTTTGTCACTATCATACAAGATGTCTAATGACATACAACCTCGTGTCATCATAAGACATGATTGTGCACATCCGCTTCCGAGTATATCTATGGGCACTACCTATATAATCTTGGTGTTTGTTTGAAGTATAATTCTCAATTAGAGACAGTGGAGATAATGATAAGTCAAGAGAAGACTCACCATTGGGAAGAATATGATAGTAATCTTCTCGTTTTTCTTTGGGGTCTATTGGGTCAACCAAGGATAATTCTGTGGCCATATGATATCTATCATAACCTAGACGCGTGGCCTCCCATGTACGAAGGTTTCCTTGAGCACTTCCCAAAGATTCTAATTTCTAAAACAGTTTTTGACTATACCTTTATGTAAGGTGTTATTGTGAGGTGATGTCCACGGTTGGAACATGAGTCACATTTGGTATATATTTGTATCCAAACTCACAGCATATGTGTTGTTGTATTTTGCACGACAATTGTTGTAATAAAGTTGTAGTTATTTTCTGTACCATGTATTTGACGACTCAGAATGGGTTGGGTGGAATGGACCTATTTTTGGGTTGTTACAGTTCTACTCACTCTTTTATTTCACCTAGTTGTGTTCAATATTTGAACTTAACTCCGGAGAAGTTAGACTTTGATTTCTCTGTTGAAATTCCGTTGGGAGAAACCTTTGTTACCTCCACTGTGACGCCCCCAAAATTAGGTATACATCACCCATCTTGGGTCGTCAGATACATAGTACAAAATACAAATACAACTGATTAATACATCTGTCGTGTACAATACGACAAAACATAAACTGTGAGTTTGAATACAGATATTATCTTCTAGAGAGTATTCATACTCAAAAGGAGTCCTCATTACATTTATTAACACACCATTACATAGAATAGTGAGGACTACTAACTAATACTATCATTCGGACCATCACTCCGTTCCCCGACTTGCCCCAGCTACGTTCTCATTTCCTGAAGAGAACAGTGAAAGAAAGGGTGAGCTCAACTAGCCCAGTAAGAAATATTATGACTAAGATAATGCAGAATAAATTATCATTAGCCTTCAACAATGTTAAACTGATAAAATATAATAGACATCAAGTTTAACTGTAGCGGAACAAGCAATCCATTAAAAGAGTCAAGTAGAAAATAAACTCTACTATCTTTTATGATTTAAAAAGTTTTTCAACACTGTGATCGCTGGGACTCAGCTTAATAAAATAATCCACATCATCGAATCACCCCTGCACTACGGCCAAGGATATTCGTATATTCATTAATGGTCATGATCATGCCAACAACTGTCCATCAATGCACTACGGGCCAATGAGGACTTTTACCACATCATTTGTAACATTACGGTCATGATTATACCGAATAATCCCTGGTCATAATCATACCAAGTCCATCTATGCACTACAGGCCACAGATGACTTTCAACATTTTATAAACATGAGGATGATGACAATGATATAAGAATTCAATAAAACAAGTTCAAGAATTAATTTATCCAGGAATTAACAACGTCCAAATTGTCAACATGATACTGCATTGTGGAGTAAAATTCAAGAATGCTTAGAAGAATATTTTCTTGAAAAGATACTGGATGAAACGCAACTATCAAGGATATTCCACAAATTTCATGGAGTATAGAAGTCAAAACTTAACCAACTGAGTATAATAAAGAATGGAATAACAAAAGAAATCACCATGCATGCGATAGACCGCACAGACAGGTTATTCCAATAGAATAATAAATAATGGAACCAGGTCCGGCGTAAACGCACAGACAGGATATTCCGACAGAATAATAAATAATGGAACCAGGTCCGGTGTAAAACACACAGACAGGATATTCCAACAGAATAATAATAAAACGGAACCAGGTCCGGTGTAAAACACACAGACAGGATGTTCCAACAGAATAATAAACGGAACCAGGTCCGGTGTAAAACACACAGACAGGATGTTCCAACAGAATAATAGAAGAATGTCACCAAGTATAGGGTAGACCGCGTATACTGGTTATTCCAACAGAATAATAACAAATGGAATAACAGAAGTTCTCTTCATGAATATAAAAGAAATAATATTCCCTACCTTAAAAGAACTGGATATTGGAAAAGTGATGTAGCAGAATACTTTTATTCTCTCTCTCTTATTCTCTCTATACTTTCTCTCTCTATAGCTTGAATGAATTCGTGAAAAATAATGAAGCCCTAGGCCTCTATTTATAGAAAAACTGAGGGTGGCTCTTGGTCTTAACGAAGGGTCAAATGACTCTTGGTCTTAACGAAGGGTCAAATGACTCTTGGTAATATTGAAGGGACAACTACTATTGACGAAAGTAATTACTATTGACCAAGGTAAATACTATTGACGAAGGTAATTACTATTGACCAAGGTAAATACTATTGACGAAGAGACTCTTAGATGATGACATATGGCCCCCCATAAAATAACCAAACTTACCACAACGTCTCAATTATTGATTTAATAATATAACATATTATACAGATGATACTATGACAATAATTTAAGAGATATGATGCAGCAATTACTGTAGCAATAATTGAGTATAGCTGAGTGACTTCTCACGTAAGCATCAATAATCAATACCGTGTGCTACTATGCAACCACGCGTATTACTGTACTTTTACTACCGAGTAGTTCAACAGTTTTAACGGTTTTAACGGTAACACCTCAGCCGTTATTTTTATAGAAAGATAATTCTGTCGTTTTCTCAATCCGACAATAATTCCGTTGTGGGGTCCACCAATGATTGTGCCGTCGTACGAATATTCCCCGACAAAAAGAATATTCTCCGACCAAACGAATATTTTATAACAACTTGCTTACTTTGCAAAATTTATAAATATTACCCACAACTATAACATTATATCAAATTAACTCCATAATATTCAAAAATGATATTTATAGAAAATTCATCTTTATTTATAAAAATTGGGGTCTTACAACCTCCCCTTCTTATGAAATTTCGCCCTCGAAATTAGGGTACGTACCTGGTATGTCGAAGAGGTAAGGATACCTTGATTTCATTTCTGATTCTAACTCCCAAGTCATTTCCTCAACATCGTGGTTTCTCCACAAAACTTTGACTTGAGGTATAACCTTGGAGCGTAGAATATGTTCCTTCTTATCCAAGATTTGAACAGGAACTTCTTCATACGTCAAATCCTCCGCTATTTCGTCCGGTTCTAACTCAATAATGTGGTTCGGGTCTTCCACATATTTGCGTAACATGGATATGTGGAAAACGTTATGAACACGAGACATACTTGGCGGTAAAGCGAGTCTATAAGCCACAGTTCCTACTCGATCGAGGATTAAAAATGGACCGATGAATCGAGGATTTAGCTTTCCTCTCTTTCCAAATCTCGTAACTCCTTTCCATGGAGCAACACGTAAGAACACATGATCTCCTACATCAAATTCCACGTCCTTTCGATGAAGATCAGCATAACTCTTTTGTCGATCTTGTGAGGTTTTTATACGTTGTCGGATCGTTTGAATCTTTTCTGTAGTCATACGTACCAACTCCGGTCCCAACAACGTTGCTTCGCCCACCTCATCCCAGCATACTGGAGAACGACATTTTCTTCCATACAATGCTTCGAATGGAGCCATGCCAATACTTGCTTGATAACTGTTGTTGTAGGAAAACTCCACCAATGGTAAGAACTTGTCCCAACTTCCCTTGAAGTCAAAGACACAGAGTCTTAATAGATCTTCAAGAGTTTGAATAGTCCTCTCTGATTGTCCGTCCGTCTGAGGATGATATGCTGAACTAAATCGTAACTCCGTGCCCATAGCTTTTTGTAAACTAACCCAAAATCGTGAAGTGAATCTTGGGTCTCGATCAGAAACTATGGATACTGGCATACCATGCAGTCTTACAATCTCGTTTATGTACATACGAGCAAGACGTTCAAGTGTATAAGTTTCTCGTATCGGTAAGAAATGAGCAGACTTGGTCAATCTATCAACAATGACCCAAATCGCATCAATACCTTGAGAAACCCTAGGAAGACCGGTAACGAAATCCATGGTAATGTGCTCCCACTTCCATTCTGGAATTTCAAGTGGTTGCAATGGACCTTTTGGTACTTGATGCTCCGCTTTGACTCGTTGACAAGTTAGACACCTTGAGATAAACAACGCTATCTCTCTCTTCATATTGCTCCACCAAAATGTATGACGAAGATCATGATACATTTTGGTACTTCCAGGATGGATTGCAAACGGTGTGTTGTGCGCCTCCATCATGATTTCATACTTTAAATCAGGGTTGTTAGGAACACAAAGTCTGGAGTTGACTCGAAGTATTCCTTCTTCATCGATTCTTGCTTCCGGCATAACACCTTCTTGCACTTTCTTCCTCATACGCATCAGCTCCAGGTCTGTAGCTTGAGCAGCTTTAACTTTATCGATTAAAGTCGGTTCTACTCGTATATTCGCCATCATCACATGGGTCCCTGGAGTCTTCAACTCTATCTCCATCCTTTGCAAGTCACACAAAATGGGCCTTTGCGTTGTTAATATTGCACTTGTACCCGCATATGATCTTCTACTCAATGCGTCAGCTACCACGTTCGCTTTTCCAGGATGGTATTGAATGGTATGATCATAATCTTTCAACAGTTCAAGCCAACGTCGTTGTCGCATGTTGAGTTCCTTTTGAGTGAAGAAATATTTGAGGCTTTTATGATCCGTAAAGATCTCCACTTTCTCCCCATACAAGTAATGCCTCCAAATTTTAAGTGCAAAGACAACAGCTGCCAACTCTAGATCATGAGTAGGATAATTCCTCTCATATTCCTTGAGTTGTCTTGATGCATAGGCTATGACTTTTCCATGTTGCATGAGAACGCATCCCAACCCTTTGCTCGAAGCATCACTGTAGATGACAAATCCCTCCGAGCCAGATGGTATTGTTAGAACAGGTGCTGAAATGAGTCTCCTCTTGAGTTCTTGAAAACTCTGCTCACATTCTTCGCTCCAACCAAACTTTGTATCTTTTCGAGTCAGCTGAGTTAATGGAGTAGCGATTCGAGAAAATCCTTCCACGAATCTCCGATAATAACCAGCTAAACCAAGAAAGCTACGTACCTCGGTCACTGATTTAGGTTGCTCCCAGCTTTGAATAGCTTCAATCTTTGCCGGGTCAACCGATATTCCACGACTTGATACTACGTGCCCAAGGAATGCTACCTCCTCCAGCCAGAACTCGCATTTCTTCAACTTGGCATAAAGCTTGTATTCACGAAGCTTTTGGAGTACCAGCCTCAAGTGTTGCTCATGATCTTCACGGCTTTTGGAATAAATAAGGATGTCATCAATAAAGACGACCACAAAGTGATCCAAATATTCCTTGAATACCCGGTTCATCATATCCATGAAGGCAGCAGGAGCATTAGTCAATCCAAAGGACATGACTAGGAATTCATAATGCCCGTACCGAGTTCTAAAAGCCGTCTTTGGAATATCCTCAGTTCTAACCTTCAGCTGATGATATCCAGAACGAAGATCGATCTTTGAAAAGAATTGTGCTCCTTGCAACTGGTCAAACAGGTCATCAATACGTGGCAATGGGTACCTGTTTTTGATGGTGACATGATTCAACTCCCGATAATCAATACAAAGTCGCATACTTCCATCTTTCTTCTTCACGAATAGAACAGGAGCACCCCAAGGAGAAGTACTAGGACGAATAAAGCCAATGTCTAACAATTCCTGCAGTTGGATCTTTAACTCCTGAAGTTCAATAGGAGCCATTCGATATGGGGCTTTGGAAATGGGTTTTGTACCGGGTTCAAGATCGATACAAAATTCAATTTCACGCTCTGGGGGTAGGCCAGGAAGTTCTTCAGGGAATACGTCAGGGAATTTATTAACAATAGAAATATCATTCAAAACTGACGTATTTTTGTTTAGATCTGTGACATGAGCTAAGAAAGCTTGACATCCGTTTTTCAATAAACGAATAGCTTTATGGCTTGAGATGACAGCGATTGATTTTAATGGTTTGGTTGCTTGAATTCGCATAATAGGTCGATTAGGAATATGAAAGCTAACAACCTTACGAAAACAATCAATTTTTGCATAATGAGTAGTTAACCAATCAATCCCTAGAATCACGTCAAATGCAAGTATTTTTAATGAAATCAGATCGATAGGTAATGTGTGGGTACCAACTTGAACCAAACAAGACTTATAAACAGTGGAGGTAATGAAGGTTTCTCCCAATGGAGTTTCCACAGATAAGTCAAAGTCTAATTTCTCCGGAATCAAATTTAATCGATGAGCGCAAGTAGGAGAAATAAAAGAATGGGTTGAACCGGTATCAAATAAAGTATAAACTTCTTTAGAGTTTATAATAAGCTTACCCGTGATGACCTCATTCGGGTTCCTTGCTCTCTGGGAGTTCACAACAAACGCTCTCCCTTGCACAACCGGTTTTGACTTTTCTGGGACGGCTTTTGGTGCCTCCATCCTAGCTGAATTTGTCTTCGGTAAACGACAAAATCGGGCTAAATGACCTTCTCTTCCACAATTATAACATGCTTTGGACGGCATCGCGCAGTTTGGACTGATGTGCCCCTCCCCTCCGCATTTGAAACATATGATAGGTGGTCGTTCTCCTTCCTTAACGACAGGTGCTGGTGCTGACGTCTTTCCATCATTGTTGAATCTCCTCTTCTTGAAATGTCCATTCTTATTGTTTTGGCCCTGATTACCACCGAAGTGGTTACCATTTCTGGCCTGTTGATTCCCTCCACGCTTGTTGTCACCGCTTCGATGACTGCTCTCACTGGTATTATCATTTTGCCGGCTGCTCTCTTTTGGTTGCGTTGTCTCGTTATCGCGCTCCACCAACTGAGCCCTATTTACAACATCTGAATACAAACACAGTTTATGAGAAACAAGATGTTGACGTATCTCCGGCTTCAAACCTCTTAAAAACATCCGCGTCATTCTTTCTTCATTATCCACCAGGTGGGACGCAAACCGGGATAACTCCGCAAATTTTGCCTCGTACTGCGACACGGTCATATTATTCTGCTCCAATTTGATGAACTCCACCTCCTTCATGTGACGAATACTCTCGGGAAAGTATTTGTCGTTAAACAGCTCTTGGAACTTCTCCCAGGACATCTTCAGTGCGGCAGGTTGAGTACGCTTTATCGATTCCCACCAGTAATCTGCCTCTCCTCGCAACATAAAGGCGGCAAAGGGAACCTTTTGCTCCTCGGAGCAACCCAAGACATCAAATATCTTGGTGATCTGCTTTATCCATGTTTCAGCTACAAGTGGTTTGGGTTCTCCCTTAAACTCCGGTGGTCCCAGCTCCTTAAACTGTTTAGCGGTGACCGCCTGAGAGTTTCCAGTATTTCCACCTACGTTGTGGACAGGAGCCGCTTTCACCTGTTGTTGCATGAATTGCATAAAGCCTCTGAACATTTGATCATTCATCATTTGGTCAGTGTTGTTGTTTGCATGAGGATTGACACCTTCCTGATGCACATTATCCTGATTATTGATATGTGGTGAATCAACAGTCGTCTGTGCTCCATTGCTATTCTCAACATTCTCAGATGCCATTTTCAGATACTGCCACAAAATAAAAATTAATTGATATGTCATATATTATCCTTATATTATGACCGACCAATTAAATACCATGCAAATAAACTTAGGTATGTCATACTAGCGAAGGAATTCCCCGTCTCTCCCCTCCTAGTTCTATTCTCACATCTTAGCCAGGGATCATATCCCTAAGCTCTGATACCAACTGTGACGCCCCCAAAATTAGGTATACATCACCCATCTTGGGTCGTCAGATACATAGTACAGAATACAAATACAACTGATTAATACATCTGTCGTGTACAATACGACAAAACATAAACTGTGAGTTTGAATACAAATATTATCTTCTAGAGAGTATTCATACTCAAAAGGAGTCCTCATTACATTTATTAACACACCATTACATAGAATAGTGAGGACTACTAACTAATACTATCATTCGGACCATCACTCCGTTCCCCGACTTGCCCCAGCTACGTTCTCATTTCCTGAAGAGAACAGTGAAAGAAAGGGTGAGCTCAACTAGCCCAGTAAGAAATATTATGACTAAGATAATGCAGAATAAATTATCATTAGCCTTCAACAATGTTAAACTGATAAAATATAATAGACATCAAGTTTAACTGTAGCGGAACAAGCAATCCATTAAAAGAGTCAAGTAGAAAATAAACTCTACTATCTTTTATGATTTAAAAAGTTTTTCAACACTGTGATCGCTGAGACTCAGCTTAATAAAATAATCCACATCATCGAATCACCCCTGCACTACGGCCAAGGATATTCGTATATTCATTAATGGTCATGATCATGCCAACAACTGTCCATCAATGCACTACGGGCCAATGAGGACTTTTACCACATCATTTGTAACATTACGGTCATGATTATACCGAATAATCCCTGGTCATAATCATACCAAGTCCATCTATGCACTACATGCCACAGATGACTTTCAACATTTTATAAACATGAGGATGATGACAATGATATAAGAATTCAATAAAACAAGTTCAAGAATTAATTTATCCAGGAATTAACAACGTCCAAATTGTCAACATGATACTGCATTGTGGAGTAAAATTCAAGAATGCTTAGAAGAATATTTTCTTGAAAAGATACTGGATGAAACGCAACTATCAAGGATATTCCACAAATTTCATGGAGTATAGAAGTCAAAACTTAACCAACTGAGTATAATAAAGAATGGAATAACAAAAGAAATCACCATGCATGCGATAGACCGCACAGACAGGTTATTCCAATAGAATAATAAATAATGGAACCAGGTCCGGCGTAAACGCACAGACAGGATATTCCGACAGAATAATAAATAATGGAACCAGGTCCGGTGTAAAACACACAGACAGGATATTCCAACAGAATAATAATAAAACGGAACCAGGTCCGGTGTAAAACACACAGACAGGATGTTCCAACAGAATAATAAACGGAACCAGGTCCGGTGTAAAACACACAGACAGGATGTTCCAACAGAATAATAGAAGAATGTCACCAAGTATAGGGTAGACCGCGTATACTGGTTATTCCAACAGAATAATAACAAATGGAATAACAGAAGTTCTCTTCATGAATATAAAAGAAATAATATTCCCTACCTTAAAAGAACTGGATATTGGAAAAGTGATGTAGCAGAATACTTTTATTCTCTCTCTCTTATTCTCTCTATACTTTCTCTCTCTATAGCTTGAATGAATTCGTGAAAAATAATGAAGCCCTAGGCCTCTATTTATAGAAAAACTGAGGGTGGCTCTTGGTCTTAACGAAGGGTCAAATGACTCTTGGTCTTAACGAAGGGTCAAATGACTCTTGGTAATATTGAAGGGACAACTACTATTGACGAAAGTAATTACTATTGACCAAGGTAAATACTATTGACGAAGGTAATTACTATTGACCAAGGTAAATACTATTGACGAAGAGACTCTTAGATGATGACATATGGCCCCCCATAAAATAACCAAACTTACCACAACGTCTCAATTATTGATTTAATAATATAACATATTATACAGATGATACTATGACAATAATTTAAGAGATATGATGCAGCAATTACTGTAGCAATAATTGAGTATAGCTGAGTGACTTCTCACGTAAGCATCAATAATCAATACCGTGTGCTACTATGCAACCACGCGTATTACTGTACTTTTACTACCGAGTAGTTCAACAGTTTTAACGGTTTTAACGGTAACACCTCAGCCGTTATTTTTATAGAAAGATAATTCTGTCGTTTTTTCAATCCGACAATAATTCCGTTGTGGGGTCCACCAATGATTGTGCCGTCGTACGAATATTCCCCGACAAAAAGAATATTCTCCGACCAAACGAATATTTTATAACAACTTGCTTACTTTGTAAAATTTATAAATATTACCCACAACTATAACATTATATCAAATTAACTCCATAATATTCAAAAATGATATTTATAGAAAATTCATCTTTATTTATAAAAATTGGGGTCTTACATCCACTATTTATAAATCTTGTTCAAATCAACACTTTCACGTTACCTGTTGATCTTATCTCTTTGAAAATACTTGCATTGATGTGATTTTTAGAAACGATTGGTTAACTGCTCATCATGCTTTTCGTAAAGTTGTTAGCTTTCATATTCCTAACCAATCTGTTATGCAAATTCAAAGTAACCAAACCACTAAAGTCAATCATTGTCATATCAAGCCATAAGTAAAAATCCCCGTTCCTTTCGTTGTTGACTTCCTGGTGTGGAATGCACCGAAGCTAGACTTTCCGTAGGAGACGTTGTAAATGACGATGGCAAGTTGATAGGTATCAATGTGACGTGTTATCCAAGTCTTGGATGAGGGTCACAGTTTTGAATGATATTTCTATTGTTAAAAAATTTCTTGACGTATTCTTGAAGACTTCTTAGCCTACCCCAGAGCGTAAAATTGAATTTTGTATTGACCCCAGTACAAAACTCATTTCTTAAACCCTCAAATATTTCTTCAACTAAAACGAACGTATTATGCGTCAAAGACGTTGGCTCGAGCTGTTGAAGATTACGATCGTACCATTCAATAACATCGTGAAAAAGCGAACGTGGTAACTGACGCATTGTGTAGAAGATCGTATACGGTTACAAGTGCGAATATACGAACCCACGTGAAGATAACGAATATACGATTAAAATCGACTTTAATCGATAAAGTTAAAGCCGCTCAAGCTACATACTCGGAGCTGATAAATGTGAAGAAGAAGGTTCAAGAGAGTGTTATTCTAGAAGCAAGAATCGACGAAGAGAGGAAATCTCAACTCTCGATTTAATTGGCCCATTTGAAATCCTCGATGAAGTAGGAACTATGGCCTATAGACTCGCTTTATCGCTATGTATGTCTCGTGTTCATAACATTTTTTTTACGTATCGATGTTACGTAAATATGTGGACGACCCGAACCACATTATTAATTTAGAACCGGACGAGATAGCGAAAGATTTAATGTATGAGGAGATACGTGTTAAAATCCTGGATAAGAAGGATCATATTCGACGCTCAAAGGTTATACCTCAAGAGTTAAAATTTGAAGTGAAGTCAATGTATCCTCACCTGTTCGGCATACCAGTATGTACGTAAATTTTGAGCGCGAAATTCCATAAGGAGGGGAGATTGTGAGACCCCAGATTTTATGAATAAATATTTAATTTTCTCGAAATAATTATGGTGTGGATTTGATATAATATTATAGTTGTGGGTATTATTTATAAATTTTACAAAGTAAGCAAGTTGTTATATAATATTCGATTGGTCGGGGAATATTCGTTTTAACAGGGAATATTCGTACGACACAATCATTGGTGGACCCCACAACGAAATTATTGTCGGATTGAGAAAACGACAAAAATATTTTATTAAAAATAACGGCGGAAGTTTTACCATTGTTACTGTTGAACTACTCGGTAGTAAAAGTACAGTAATACGTGTGGTTGCATAGTAGCACACGGTATTGATTATTAATGCTTATGTGAGAAGTCACTCAGTTTGATTCAATTATTGTCAGTTAATAATATGAATTATTTAGCGATAATGACGTTTTGTTTTATTCGTATTATTAACGTAATAAAACAGAAACATCTTTTTATATAAAACAGAATACTTTATTAAAGTTATTCTATAAATAGAATATATTATATTTTATTTAAAAGATTTTTCTTTAAATATGGACCGTCAGATTAAAGTAATCAATCTGGACCGTTCATGGATTAGTTACTATGCATTCTATTTTTCTATAAATAGCAGCTCATTCCTTCATTATTTCTTACGAATTCACTGAACTCTAGAGAGAGAAACTATAGAGAGAGAGAAGAAGAGTATTCTGCTACTTAACTACTTCCTTATTTCAGCTCTTCTTTAAAACGGTAAGGGGTGTTATTCTTTCTTATTCATGAAGAGAACTGTTGTTATTCCATTTCTTATTATTCTGTTGGAATAACCTGTATACGCGGTCTACCCTATACTTGGTGACATTCTTCTATTATTCTGTTGGAACATCCTGTCTGTGTGTTTTACACCGGACCTGGTTCCGTTTTTATTATTATTCTGTTGGAACATCCTGTCTGTGTGTTTTACACCGGACCTGGTTCCATTATTTATTATTCTGTTGGAACATCCTGTCAGTGTGTTTTACACCGGACCTGGTTCCATTATTTATTATTCTGTCGGAATATCCTGTCTGTGCGTTTACGCCGGACCTGGTTCCATTATTTATTATTCTGTCGGAATATCCTGTCTGTGCGTTTACGCCGGACCTGGTTCCATTATTTATTATGCTGTTGGAATAACCTGTCTATGCGGTCTATCGCATGCATGGTGATTTCTTTTGTTATTCCATTCTTTGTTGTACTCAGTTGGTTAAGTTTTGACTTCTATACTCCATGAAATTTGTGGAATATTCTTGATAATTGCGGTTCATCCAGTATCTTTTCATGAAAATATTCTTCTAAGTATTCTTAAATTTTACTCCACAATGCAGTATCATGTTGACAATTTGGACGTTGTTAATTCTTGGATAAATTAATTCTTGAACTTGTTTTATTGAATTCTTATATCATTGTCATCATCCTCATGTTTATAAAATGTTGAAAGTCATCTGTGGCCTGTAGTGCATAGATGGACTTGGTATGATTATGACCAGGGATTATTCGGTATAATCATGACCGTAATGTTATAAATGATGTGGTAAAAGTCCTCATTGGCCCGTAGTGCATTGATGGACAGTTGTTGGCATGATCATGACCATTAATGAATACACGAATATCCTTGGCCGTAGTGCAGGGGTGATTCGATGATGTGGATTATTTTATTAAGCTGAGTCTCAGCGATACAGTGTTGAAAAACTTTTTAAATCATAAAAGATAGTAGAGTTTATTTTCTACTTGACTCTTTTAATGGATTGCTTGTTCCGCTACAGTTAAACTTGATGTCTATTATCAGTTTAACATTGTTGAAGGCTAATGATAATTTATTCTGCATTATCTTAGTCATAATATTTCTTACTGGGCTAGTTGAGCTCACCCTTTCTTTCACTGTTCTCTTCAGGAAATGAGAACGTAGCTGGGGCAAGTCGGAAAACGGAGTGATGGTTCGAATGATAGTATTAGTTAGTAGTCCTCACTATTCTATGTAATAGTGTGTTAATAAATGTAATGAGGACTCCTTTTGAGTATGAATACTCTCTAGAAGATAATATTTGTATTCAACTCACAGTTTATGTTTTGTCGTATTGTACACGATAGTTGTATTAGTAAGTTATATTTGTATTTTGTACTATGTATCTGACGCCCAAGATGGGTGATGTATACCTAATTTTGGGGGCGTCACAGGTATAGTCAAAAACTGTTTTAGAAATTAGAATATTTGGAAAGTGCTCAAGGAAACCTTCGTACATGGGAGGCCATGCGTCTAGGTTATGATAGATATCATATGGCCACAGAATTATCCTTGGTTGACCCAATAGACCCTAAAGAAAAACGAGAAGATTACTATCATATTCTTCCCAATGGTGAGTCTTCTCTTGACATATCATTATCTTTACTGTCTCTAATTGAGAATTATACTTCAAACAAACACCAAGATTATATAGGTAGTGCTCGTATATATACTCAGCAAGTGGATGAGCACATCCTTGTCTTATGATGACACGAGGTTGTATGTCGTTAGACATCTTGTATGATAGTGGCAAACCACCCTTCCAACGTTGGGTACACCTTACCCTATTGGATTCACCAAATAAAACTACTAAATGAACTTTTCTATACTGCTTCGGGAGAACATCCACAGCTAGAGACCACCGTTCTATTTTCCCATTACCCTCGCTCGACCCAGCTACACTCTTATTACCTGAAAGGAATTGTGAAACAAAAGGGTGAGCACAACTAGCTCAGTAAAGAATATCATGACTAAAGATAATTAAATTATCAATAGCCTTCATCAATAATAAATCAGAGATTTAGAACATATGGTAAATGATAAAAATTTCAACTATAGTTGCAGCAGAACGAGCAATCCATTAGAAGAGTCAAATAGACTATAAAGTCTATTATCTTCTCCATGTTAAAAATCCACCAACAATATTTTATCCCTGTAATATCAATCAACAATTCTGGTCCACAATCATATGAATAACTCATAATCACAACTGTAGTTCTAAATTCCTCTTCTCATCCAGGACGAAGATAATTTTCATCACCTGAAATATCAAAGATCATGGTTACACCAAATCACATTTCCTGTTCATAATCATACTAATAACTTCATCTTTGCACTACGGCCAAAGATATTCATTTGTATCACCAGTTGGTCATGTTTATCTCAACATCTGTTCATCTTTGCACTACTGCCCAAAGATATTCAACAACATGCCATCTTTGCACTACGACCAAAGATATTCATCAACAATTCATTTTTGCACTACAGGCCAAAGATATTCATCAATATTTCATCTTTGCACTACAGGCCAAAGATATTCCTCAACAGTTCATATTTGCACTATGGCCAAATATATTCATCAACAGTTCATATTTGCATTACAGGACAAATATATTAATATCTCAAAGAAATGTATAATCATTTATATAAATAATAATTATAACCATGTTGATCATTTCACCTTTGCACTTAAGCTGAAGATATTCAATAATAAATTCAATGGTCATGATCATACTAGTCAATAATTCAACTTTGCACTACTGGCCAAAGAGAACCCAAAGTCATGATCATATCAATAATCTACCCATCTTTACACTCAAGTGAAAGAGAATTTCAATATCAGGGTTATAAAAATGTTATATATGATAATAGAAACAATATGATCAACATATAGATTTAATCTCAAGAGTAATATTCATAAATTAACTATAATTTGGTAAGAAAAAGGAAACCAATTTTATCGTGAATAGTAACTCGTGAATAGTAACTTCGACACAAAAAGGTAGAAATTCCATAATAAAATACATACCAATATTTCGGTATAATGATATTGAAAGAATAATATTTCTTAAGCTTATAAACAATTTATTTTAATTGTTTACACTTTACTAAATAATGCATTTAATCATTCTAAAATGCCAAACTCATAAGATTTTATCACCAATAACCAAAACCCTCATCAAAAATCTGCATATACCTCATATAGGATTCTCAAGTCATAAAATCCTATTTTCTAATTTTTTTATTTCACAAAACATATTTAATTCATTTACTCATAACTAGACCATTTTCATGAAAAATACCAAATCAGTTCCAAAAATATTTCTTTTCTAAGATTTAGCAGAATATAGTCCCATATTGAACACATATTTTTCTCAGAATTTTTAAAACTCATTTACTATTTTTCATATGGCCAAAACAGCCGAATATTTAGACATTTATCAAAAATTGTACTTTTGTCCAAAAATTCTAAAATTTACAGATTATACTTCTATCATATACATGTACTCCCAATAAAAATTTCATCAATTTTGGAGCTAACCACAAGGAATTATAAGCGGTTACTTTTAAAATAGTATTTTCTCATAAAATTCATAATTATCAATCTATACATCCAAAAAGCACCATTTTTGGACACAATCAAGAAAACTCATCAAAATATCATTTCAAATTTTTCCAGAATTTTTGAAAGTCAGAAAAATTACGAAACTGGAAAATATAACAACCCTTAAAATCCCTTACTATCCCTTACCTCAAAAGTGCAGTATTTCTGACTGGAATGCAAAACTGAAGGAAACTTGCACTGAATAGTAACTCTCAAAGTATCTAAATACTCATAAAATATGCTTCATAATATAGAGAGAGAAAGAGAGAAAGCTTATGTTTCTGGTGTGATTTTCAATTCTAACTTGGCCCTCTATTTATAGGAAAATGTTAGCACGCCGAAGCAGACTTAACCTGTAACCTGATGGTTTTACCTGTTACTATTCCCACCCACCACATTTGAATAAAAATCTCAGCACATTTCTTCACCAACTAAGAGTGGGGCCCACCAATTCTAGAATTTTCTACCAAAATGATTAACTCCGAAAATTCAACAATTTCTGAACCAGTCATCTCGTAAAATTCATAACAAATCATACATTTATTTTTAACTGTTCAAAATTTGTGGACATATACTTAACTTATATATGTATAACATATCCAAATATTACCACGATCCAACGGTCGGATTAAAAATTATAACCCTCGCAAAATATCTTAAAAACCCTAATTTGATTTTCAATACCTCCGTTCCGACAAAAATACAGATAAAACACCTCAACATTAACTCCCTCATTTTTAACCACAAAAATATATCCCTCATTTATATCCATATCAAATAAATATTTCCTTATCATATAGATCAATAATTAATTATTCACAAATAATATTACAGAATCACATTTATGACAACCAGGCCGTTCCCAGGAAAGAGGGGGCTTTCCGATAAGGATTTCTCCTTACTGGCGCGCAATTAGATGACCAAACCTCTCCTTAGACAGAACTTTCTAGACATTGTCAATAATGTTATCTAATAATATTATTCTAAATAATATGAATTATTGATCTGATAATGGAGATGATGTGCAGTGACAATTATTGAGCAACAGTAATATAAAATATCAACGCAGCAATTATTGAATCAATAAAATAAAATATTGAACAGTAATTACTGTAACAATTATTGAGCAGTGTCTTCTTACGTAAGGATCAATAATTCAAAAATACTGTGCAATACCGTGTGTTACTGTGCAATAACGCGTATTACTGTATTTTAACCACCGGGTATTCTAACAGTGTTAACGGTAATAACTACGCCGTTATTTGTAAAAACTCAAATTTGTCGTTTTCTTCACCCGACAGTTATTCTGTTATGGGGCCCACAAATGGCTACGCCGTCGTACGAATATTCTTCGACAGAAAGAATATTCTACGACCAAACGAATATTTCCCGACAACAATGAATATTTTATAACCACTTGTGTATTTTGAAAAAAAAATTCATATATCACCCTTAACTTTAACATTTATCAATTTGACCATTTACTGAATAGTAATTATAAAAAAAATTGAATACTTTTATTTCATAAAATTCGGGGTCTTACATGGTGGGTGGGAATAGTAGCAGGTAAAGCCATCAGGTTACAGGTTAAGTCTGCTTCGGCGTGCTAACATTTTCCTATAAATAGAGTGCTAAGTTAGAATTAAAAATCACACCAGAAACAAGTTTTCTCTCTTTCTCTCTCTAGATTATTGAGTGTATTTTGTGAGTATTTAGATACTTTGAGAGTTTTTATTCATCAGAGCAAGTTTCTTTCAGCCTTATACCGGTATTCTGACCAGAAGTAGTGATATTTTAAGGTAAGGGATATTATTTTCTTCTTAATGATATTATTTTCTTCAATATCATTATGCTGAAATATTGATATGAACTTTTTATCAAATTTAAAATTTTTTGTGTCGGGGTTACTATTCACGTAGACGTTACTATTCATATATACGGCACTATTCACGAATACGACACTATTCATCGAAAAATATAATTTTTTCTTTTTGTCCAAGATGTCTATTATGGTTACTATCTTTGATTGCATCTATGTTTTGATCTTTATTTTTGAATTCTGCTTCACAATTGATTATTATGAAGTATTATTGATCTTGGATAAACTGTTATACGAATCCCTACTATTTGTTCTTCTGTCTCACTGGATTCGTTCTCTTTAAGATATTTTTCATCATCCTCTGTCCTAAATGATGATATTACTGAATATCTTTGGCCTGTAGTGCAAAGATGTATGATTACTTGATGAATATCTTTGACCTGTAGTGCAAAGATGAACAGGTGTTGAGATGAATATGACTGACAAGTGATACAAATGAATATCTTTGGCCTGTAGTGCAAAGATGAATATTTGGATAAAGATAATTATTAATTGATATTACAGGGATAAAATATTGATGATGGACTTTTAAATATTAGAAGATAGTAGAATTCATTCTCTACTTGACTCTTCTAATGGTTTGCTATTTTCGCTGCAGTTGTTGATCTAAAACTTGTTGTCGATTATATTCTATCTTATTTTTCCCTGTTGAATACTAATGATAATTTGTTGTATATTATCTTAGTCATAATATTTATTACTGGGCTAGTTGAGCTCACTCTTTTCTTTTTTGTTTCATTTTTCTTCTCAGGAGGTGAGAACATAGCAGGATCTAGTCGGGATATGGAGTGATGGTTCTAGAAAGATGTTTTAGCAGTCATCACTATTTCTGTATAATAGTGTTTGAATAATTGTATTGAGGACTTATTTGAGTGTGGATATTGTCTAGAAGACAATATTTGTATTTAAACTCACAGTATGTGTTGTCGTATTTTGCGAGACAATTGTATTATTGAAGTTGTAGTTTGCTTTCTGTACCATGTATTTGGCGACTCAGAATGGGTGTTGTATACCTATTTTGGGGGCGTCACAAGTGGGGTGGATGGTGTATACATATTATTTTTTTTTGGTGGAGGTGGGGGTGGGGGGTAAGAAATGTATACATAATCACATAATATTATTTTTTTTTTGTGAGGGGTAAGGGATGTATACGTAATCACATAATATTATTTTTTTTGGGGGCTAGGGTGAGGGTGGCGTGGGTGGCGTAGGCGTGGGTGGGGGTGGGGGTGGGGCGGGGGGTAGGGTAGGTGGGTGGTGGGGTGAGTAGGTAAGTTGTGGGGTGGGGGTGGGGGTGGGGTGAGTGGAGGTAGGGGGTGGGTGGGTGGGTGGGTGGGTGGGTCGGTGGGGGTGTGGGTGTTGTGCGTGGGTGGGGGTAGGGGTGAGTGGTTGGGTGGATGAGGGGGTGGGTGGGTGGGTGGATGGGTGGGTGGGGTGGGGTGGGGTGGGGTGGGGTGGGTGAGGGTATGAGTGGGGTGTGGTGAGGGTGGATGGAGTGGGGTGGGGTGAGTAGAGGTAAGAGGTGTATATATAATCACATAATATTATTTTTTTGGGTTTCGGTGTGGGTGTGTGTGGGTGGGTGGAGGGTGGGTTGGGTTGGGTTGGGTGGGTTAGGTTGGGTGACTGAGTGGGTAGTTGAGCTTTTTGAATATGTAAATATGTGTTGAAATTTTTGATTTATGTAAAGAATTTTTGATTTGGCGACTCAGAATGGGTGTTGTATACCTATTTTGGGGGCGTCACAGGTGGTGTATACATATTATTTTTTTTGGGTGGAGGTGGGGGTGGAGGGTAAGAAATGTATATATAATCACATAATATTTTTTTTTTTTGTGGGGGGTAAGGGATGTATACGTAATCACATAATATTATTTTTTTTAGGACTAGGGTGAGGGTGGCGTGGGCGTGGGTGTGGGTGGGGGTGGGGGTGGGGCGGGGGGTAGGCTAGGTGGGTGGTGGGGTGAGTAGGTAGATTGTGGGGTGGGGTGGGGTGGGTGGATGGGTGGAGGTAGGGGGTGGGTGGGTGTTGTGCATGGGTGGGGGTAGGGGTGAGTGGTTGGGTGGGGGTGGGTGGGTGGGGGTGGGGGGTGGGTGGGTGGGTGGGGTAGGTGGGGTGGGGTGGGTAAGGGTATGAGTGGGTGGGGTAGGGTTGGGTAGGTGGGTGTGTGGGGTGTGGGTGGGGTGTGGGGGGGTGGGTGTGGGTGTGGGTGGTGGTGGGTGAGGGTGGGGGTGAGTGGGGTGGGTGGGCGTGGCGTGGGGTGCGTGGGTGGGGTGAGGTGAGGGTGGATGGAGTGGGATGAGGTGAGTAGAGGTAAGAGGTGTATACATAATCACATAATATTATTTTTTTGGGTTTGGGTGTGGGTGGGTGTGTGGGTGGGTGGGTGGGTGGAGGGTGGGTTGGGTTGGGTTGGATTGGGTGGGTTAGGTGGGGTGAGTGAGTGGGTAGTTGAGCTTCTTGAATATGTAAATATGTGTTGAAAGAATTTTTGATTTAGATTTGGAATAAAATATGGGTCGAAAAATGGTTAACCGGGTCGGAACTATATTTCTTTTTTAAAATATGATTCCAAACTTTAACCAACCCAAATATAAAAAAGTAGTTAACCAACCCATTTAGTTCCAATTAATATGGGTTGACCCGACAGTTAAACAACTATATTGTCAGGTCTACATACTACTATTCAATTCGTACATCTAATAACAAAACTTTAATTCCTAAGAAATACAAATCGAAAGGAACAAATCATTCACCTTAATCTGATCGAAAGGAATGGAATTAGAAGATTGTTGAGAAATTTAGGAGATCAAAATAAACGAAAGAGGACCTGGGGAAGCCATCACTCAACCTTTTGTCCTCACATACTCGTTACGATGTATCAACCACATACTCAACCTCAAAATAAAGTCTTATACAACTCAAAAGTGTTTGACAGATACCGAGATCATGGATATTTAGATTCCTCCATTGATCTTGTGAGGTTATATCATCCTTTTAAAATTTAGTATATATTCACCACCATAATCAGATTTTAATATTTTTATTTTCTTTTCTGGTTGATTTTCAGCCTCTTTTTTATATCCTTGAAATTTTTCAGAAATATTTAATTTTTTTAGGCAGTAGATATATATAAAATAACACAATCTCTGGAAATTTGCTATTTTAATTCCATTATCAACAATTTAATTTATATAAATAATTGATATAATAAACTACTTTAAAAATATTATTAAGCACAAAAGAATTATTTGAAAACTTTAAACAATTAATATTTTTAATTTTTGAAGTTTACAAAATACCTTGAATCAAAGGCCCAACCCTGAGTACATGAACTTGTAAATACATTGATATCAAATTAAAATTTGAGTCATGCAATATATTGTGAAAGATTTTTATCCAATTAAAATTAAATAAGATTATAAAATTGACTCACTTATCGTATACATCGTAAAAATATTATCAATTAAATTTATTCACATAATTCACAATAAAAAAAAATCGACATCTAAATTCGCAATATATATCATTATTCTTAAAATTTACTTCTGAGGTGAGTCTAAATTCATAAAATTGGTTCTTTTTTTCGTTTTCTTTTTCTATGGTTGACAAAATCATGTTGACCAAGACACTGCCATCAAGCATGAATAATTGAATGAAACTGATATTTGCATAACATTTTTTGATATTTCTCCACAGAAAATGTCGTTACAGATGTATAACGATGATGAAAATCGTCGGTATAAGATCTATAGCGACGATTTCATGTGAAAATATCAATTTTCATAATTGAAAGGTCAAAAAAGGGTCTTGCACTTGAATAAAAACCAAAGGCATTCACATCAGCTACTTATATGAGATTCACCAACTAATTTTTACCAATTATAACAATAAATAATTCTCAAAATTAATGTCCCATGTAAATAAAGAAGAAGAAGATAACTAAATAGTGCAAGTCATAGTATTAACCCAAAATTAGCTTGAATCAAATATTTGCATTACATTGAGTTTAGGAAACCCCTCCATTATATTTATTCTTCAATTTTTCCGGAACAGGATCTCCTCCATTACACTTATCTTTCAATTTTTCTCAATATACAATTAGCGATACAAATTTTTTATCTAGCGACAAAACAAAATTCATTGGAAACAATTAACGACACAATAAAACTTGTTGCAAAAAATTGTGTCGCTAAAAATATCATTAAATATAATATTTTGTGTCGCTAAATGTGTTATTTTGAGACAATATGTGTAACGGAGGGAATCCTAATCCGATTTTTCCAATATACATTTATCGACACATATATGACAATTAGCGACAAAACAAAATTCGTCGGAAACAATAAAAAAAAACTTATCCGATCCTAATTGAGAAAACCTTATCTCTACTATATGATAAAATTGAATAAAAAAACTATTGAGTATGTTAAAATAAATTAATGAACTGAGTGAAGAAAAAATTATGTCTCAAAGTTGACCATTAAATAAAAAACGAGCATTTATATACTTTTAACTTTTCTTCTTCTTTTTTGCTAAAAAAAATAATTTGACTAAAATTGACTTTATAAAGTTAATTATATTATATTTTTTTAAATTCAAAATTAATATAATATTTTAAATTTTGAACAGTACAGTTATTAAAATTGTAGACTGTAATTTTTTTTTAACATAATATAAAATTTGTTGTCTTTAAAAGTTAAATACGTTACATAAATTTTGAATATAAAAAATACTACTAAACTCTCTTTCTCTTTATTTCACACATTATGTATCAGCAGCACAAGCTTGTGCTTGGATCCGGTTAGCATGAAATTTATTTTTTGGTAAGTTGGTCAATTGACCAATAGAATACTGACACACATAGAGTCTCAACTGCGTGTCAGCACTCTATTGGCCAATTGACCAACTTACCCAAAAATAAACTTCATACTAACCACTTCTCTTGTGCCTGTTTATGCAGATTTTCAATTATCATAACCAGTTTGGTGTTGAGTCGATTCACCAAGAACTTGGGCAACCATCCAGCAGGGTCCAACTGAAACAAAACAATCAATTTTTATGTTTTTATTTCTCTAGAAAAACATAACTCGAAAAATATCCTCTAATTTCTCTTAATACACATTTAGAGACGCAAATATTATTTTTAACGATACAATTATTTGTGACGTATTTTATTTTATCGCGGAATGTCACGTGTTGTTTAATGTGTATTGGGAGATTTTTTCTTTGTCGTACAAAAATCGGAACACAAAAAAAATTAAATAAAATGCATGCATGAATTGTTTTAGCAGTTGATTACCTGAACAACATAAGTGACCATACAGGAATCATCTTCAAGCTTTTCCACAACCCATCCTGACTGCAGCAACAGTCCTCTTATTGAATTATTTTGCTTTGGGTGCAATCCTGCAGCTATCTCTTTTGGCAGTGAAGCTACTGCTACCACCTAAAAATGAATATATAAGCCTGAATTCAGAGTTCATATTCTTTTAAATTTCTGATCTGTATTTTAAAAAATTTAAAAAAATATATTAGAGATGTATTTTTACAAGTTAAACTATATACCAGAGTACCATCATCCATGGTTTCGCATCGCTCGTAGACGATAAATTCTCTGTTTCTAAACATAGGTTTGGAGTTCTCACCGAACCTTAGCCGGATTATGCTGAGGTTATCTTCAATATCTTTGATGTACTTAGCTTCTACCAAATCAGCATCCCATTGCTGGTTCAAATAAAATGAACAGTTAAAGACAAAAGTTTGTAAAGTTTTAAGATAATTTCAAAATTTTATAAACAGACTTTAGCGGAAATTAAGTTTTTATCATTACCAATGAGGATTAGATTTAGAATATATGGATAATGCCAGGACAAAAGTTATCTTTTCATCATCTAGCAACATTACAAAACTCACCCAAATTTTATATTAATGCTGCTGCTTCTCTTTTCCAAGTAACATATTCCCATTAAAATTCACAAAATAAAGGGACTTGAAATTTCTATTAGAATATACTCTCTTCGTTCCTTAATATAAGTCGTTTTAGAAAAATATTTTTGTTCCTTAATATAAGTCATTTTAAAATTTCAAGTAAACATTAATTGCTTAGTTTCCAATATTACCCCAAGTATTAAATGTAACTTTGGTTCTCTCACTATTTTATGTCCAATAAATAACATTCTCTTCTTCCAATACAAGGGCAAAATAGACAATTGATATTATAATTAATGTTATACAATCATTTCCTTAATACTTGTGCACAACTCTAAAACGACCTGTATTACGGAACGGAAGGAGTAGCAATGACTTAAAAAATTTGACTAGAAATTAAAGGGACTAAAAATTGACCTTTGCAGCATCTATGGCATTGGCCACCGTGATGAATTGTTGTGTGGATACTGATCTGAGTAGCCAGCGGCTGCGGAAAGTATGAAACGAGCCAGACCTGCGCTTTGATATCTCGACACCATTGTCAAATGCAAGTAATTTCCATCCATCATTCCCATTCGCAACCCTATTACAGTCTGAAGCCGATAACAGATCCTGTATGCAGCTTTCACTTGCAAAATGTACATATCTTCTCAAGGAATCATCACTAATAGACCTTTCGAAACCCCAAAATCAATCATTTATAAACAATCAAAACATAACTTTATAGGTAGACAAATAATAATTATGAATGAATGAACGAACTAATTATTAAAAGTGATCATATAATGCTTATACTACTGACCAGGAGCGGCTGCAGGGTGCTGGACAAGTGCTCATTTCAGTAATGTCACCGGGTTTCAGGTCCTGCTATTAATGCAACAAGATAGAAAGATAGAGAGAATATATATGATGGATGAGAGAGAAAAGAGTGGAGAAAGTACAGGTCTTAGATTGTTTCGGGAGGGAAGATTGGATGTTTAAATAAAATTTAAAAAAATAAAAATAAAAAGTGGGGCAAGGTGATTGAAGCACATGCAGTGCCAGAAGACCCTCCATGATTAGAACTGCACATCTTTATATCCTTTTCCTCCTCTTTTTCATTAATAAAAGCCACCAACACTCCATGTGCATCATCTCCCCCACCCTCAACTCCTGCAGTTCTTTTAGAAGAAGAATCTTTCTTTCATAACCTGCCTGATAAACAATTAAACAAGTAAACATATGAGTGTAGAAAAGGACTAAAAACTAAAGCCAGACTAATAGAGTTTAAAGGACATTATATTTTACCTAAACTTGCCTTGTAATAGGTGACAAGAACATACTCAAATATCCCCACGCAGTTCCCCATCACGTGCCAGACATTGGCTAATCACCGTACCAAAGCCAGTTCCAATTAGTTTTCTTCTATATTCTCTGCTCTTCATTTGAAGAGATTTATCTATTACTTTGTGAGTGCAATTTACAAATATTACAATTGTAAACCAAGTTTTGTACTTATTCTGTTGACTGTCGTTCAGTGGCAGGGCATGGTATTGCACAACCCACAAGATGGCATCAATTTTCTCACAATTTTGCAACTAAAATTAAACTTAATGGTGACATTCATCATACTATATGCTTTGCTCAAATGCAAAAAATTAAATTCCATCTCTATTAAATTAGTAGTTGACTGTAAAACATAAACTTTTTGACAATCCTCATTGCAAGACTTAATGTAGAAGAAAGGTCAAACACCTAAAATGACAAAAAAAGAAAAAAAAGAAAGAAGTTCAAGCTCTGAAGAAATTAAGATTGTGAAAGTTTCTGCACGAGGAAGCCTTTTTCCTTGAGGCTCTCCACTGTGTCCCGAATAGCATCCTCGACTGGGGTAAAGATTAGTCCAAGATTAATCAATTTCCTTGCAGCATCTTTGCAAGCAATCAAACCTGGTTGTGTTTCCCCCGTAAACCTGTATATAATCGAGTGTAGACATTGCATTATTAGAATCTAACATAATGATTAAACAGATAACATACCCAAAAGTCCGAATAAAGTTAAAATTATTTTAAGGGCTAAAAACTGAAGCAAGGGAATCCAAGAAAAGCTGATCACCCAGAAACAACTTTTTGTTTTGCAAATTATTCTTTCCTTTCACCATATTTCGGTTTTAGTTTTATTATATGTCTTCACTTATTCTTGCCATATTTTAAAAAAAAAATTAATTCCTATGTTACAAATAAAACAAAGTAAGTTACTTCAAATTTGTAATAATATGTAAACAATCAGACGATCATATGGAATCAAGGTGATTATAGAAGCAATGTCACTGAAATAGAAATAGATGGGCTTTCTACTGAATGATAAAAGTAAACATGTACTCTTGTAACTCCACTGATCAGGATATTTCACGACTAGTGTTACAAAGTCTTGAAAAATTAATGTACTTTTATTTTGTTCGACTTTAAAATAGGCACATGTAAAGGCCGATGATAGCGATAGACACGTTTTCAGTCATTCAATACCACGATATATGAACTAACTGCCGTAACTGGACACAAACAAATAGAATCTGGTCAAATAAACTACTAGTAACGTGTTTTTTCTCAAGACTCCCCACAAAGCTTTATGCTTTGTTATAGCAATTGAATCAAAAAGGAAGATAAAGAATACCAGGCATAAAAACATGTCTCCCAAAATTTGGCTCCCCATATTAAAGCACCATATAACGATAAATTATCATGCAGCAGTTAAATTACCTACTTCCAAAATTTTGTGCATGCTGAAAATTATTTGGTGTGGTTCATTCAAATATAATTGAGCGTCATATAACTTTCAAAATTTGATTCGTAAAACTTCAGCAAGGCCATATTTGGAGCATCCACCAAAGAGGGATTTAACAAAACAAGCATGCAGTAAGAAAACACGGATGATGCACAATAACTGAGAAGGAATGTTCAATCTATATCAATTTGGCTATAACTGACGTGGAGTTTCTGAGCCTACCAAAAGGAAAGATGCTGTTGACAGTAGTGGATGCTTTGAGCAATAGGAGGACACCATAGAAGCCAATAGAACATGGGTCCACAGAAGTAAAAGAAGCTTGTAGCTAATGTTTGTACTAGTTGAAAAACTATACTTCCAATGAAAGGTTCCCATAAGGTGGGGGTGGAGCCACCACTTATAGCATCTTGTATATGACGATGTAACATGACAAATGAATTAACTTTAAAATGTTTGACAGATTATTCTAAAGTAAACATTAACGCTGTATAATTTGTGACCAAGGTTGTTTTAAAACTACTTTCAGAGTGATCAGTCCATAACTATACCTCTACTTATAAGGACCAAAAAATTTACCTACGTCTCTCTGTGCCAACTTCTAGACCATTACACTTTACATTCATCAAAGTTTCTTTTGGTGCAAGAAAGCTCGTCGGTTGAAGGTGTTACAGAAGGTCATCGCTTAATGTTACATTCAGTTCTAGTAGAGTTTAATACAAACTTGCTATCTAAACTTGTATCTGTTAGATTGTGATTGAGGTCGTATTTTGTTTTTGTTTTTTTCTGCTAAAAAGATATATTTACTTCAATATACATGACAAATAAGTAACTAATTTGTTAAACTATTATGTTCTTAAATTATGGTTAAAATTAGTACAAAATTCAGATTATGACTTCAAAATCTAGCTTTTTTCCTGCATATGATAATACCCATAATTATGTATAGTCTCAACTAGAGAAATGTAAACTTTAAATTTTAGATACAGGCCTGTGAACTGGAAACTCTGGAAAGAGTTCGGAGACTTTGTCAGCAAAATCACCAAACTGATATATCCCATTGGTGCAAAGATGTCTACCAGAAGCAGTAGGGGTCTCATATAGTAGTACTTGTGCCCTTGCCACATCTCTAACATGAACAGCCCCCAACCAATGATATTCCTGGGTATCCGTTGATCCTTGCACAAGCTGCTGCAGGACAGCACAACTCGCGTTTAAACCAGGCTGTAGAAGTGACCCAAGACAAGTGGCTGGATGAATTGCTACGACATCCAATCCATTTTTCTCAGCAAAATCCCACGCAGCTTTCTCTGCCAGTGTTTTTGACACGGGTACCATTTCTGTCGCATCCAAATACTCATAATGAGAAAACAAAGCCACATCTGGTTATAATTATAATCGCGGGAAACATAAATCACAATTGATCCCAAAAATAGTGAACAGGAAGATCACAGTTAAATTTTATTCAATAGATCAACATTTTATTCAAACAACTACACCACACCTAGTAATCATACGCCAACTCATTCACCAGTTAAATTTTCTTCACAAGACCCTAAACCAATTGTTTGGTTTAGACTTTAGAGTAACAAAATATAGTGGTTAACTAAAGATTAAGTTCACTCTGATGCATAAGTTGGTACTCTCTCCGTCGTACAATAAAAATGAAACTTAGGATAGGATGAAAAAAAAATATCGCATATGTAACTTAAAATGATTCTATTTTTGTCCCAAAATAATTGTCAATTAAGATTATCATCAAAACTGTATGCAAACTGGCTTTTGGTCACGAGAAATAAATGCTATCAAAATAGACCCCTGCTTAAACTAACATGCTATTGTCTTTGCACCTCTAACAACAAACAGGTAAATGTATTAGTTTGTTAGAAGAAACAAATACTGACCTTTTAGGCCTACTCATATAATATGATTACTGAGTGTAGATCCAATTGCTTACAGACTGTCCATGGACCACATTACCCTTTCATTTTCTCCAATTAATTTCAAACATGGGATTTGAAAGAGGGTCCTATCATATCCTATGAAGTTTAAAAAAGATAAGCTATTATTTATAGTTAAATCCCTTCCTTTAGAAAAAAAAGAAAAATCATTCTCCACCAATATCCTGATCCTCTCTATGTTCCCAATACATATTCCAAAAATAAATAAAATACATAGTAATGAAAAAATACAGTGTGGTTTTGGCGACTAAAGAATTAATATTTTTATATTCAAAATGATGTGTATGTTTATAATCAGGATTAATATTTTTATCGGTTATAAATTATAATCATTGGTCACCTATGTATAATAAATTATCAATTAATTATATTTTGAATCCAATTTTCTGTAACCATTAACCATAGCATTATTCATCAAAATACACTGTCCCAAAATGATGCCCACCTTTAATAAAAATTAAATCTTTTTCAAAAAAATGTAACTTCAACAATAACATTGATTATATAAGATGCATCTATTTTTAAAGTGGACAAACATTTTGAGATAAACAATCAAATATTTTGGGACAACGAGAAAAAAGGAGGGAAAAAAATGGATGGACCTGTCGAGACTTGCAGTAATCGAGGTCAGTCCAAGAGGACTCATCAAAGGGCTTATCATTAGTCCAACCCGGATTCGGCACCATAGCAGAAATAGAGGACGTAAGCACCACGCGCCGCACGTTAAACCTCTTCGCGGCGGCGAGGACATTCAGCGTCCCCTGCACAGCGGGGTCCACCAGCTCCTTCTGTGGGTCCACGGGTCCTCGAGGGTACAAGGGGACGCCACGTGGAACACGCCGGAGCATCCCTCGACGGCCCTGGACATGGCATCGGCGTCGAGGAGGTTGGCCTCGTGGACCACCAGTGCGGCGGAGGCGGCGCCGGGAAGGGAGAAAAGGTGGGAGGCGTTGGAGCCGGGGAAGACGGCGGCGTGGATGGCGGTGTACCCGTTGTCCAACAGCGTCCGGACCACCCACGAGCCGATGAAGCCGTTAGCTCCGGTGACGCAGACCTGTTCAGATTTGTTGATATTGTTCGGCTTTTGGGTTGCCATTGACGGGTTTTTTTTTCTTGATTTTTGTTTTCTGTATAATATTGAAGGAATTAAAGTACAATTGGGAGTGATGAAGATGAAGTTGTTATTGGTTAATTTAAAAGAAGTGAGGATAAAGAGACAGTTTAATCTGTATTGGATATAATTCGGTAAGTCTAATCCATTACCAACTTATATTCGATCCAAACCAAACTTCGTCAGCGTAAAAGTTTATCCACTAATCTTATCTATTTGTAACCATATCAACAATAATATCAAGTTATTGTATATCTGATATTATTGTAAATGTATAATTTAATTTAATCTATTTTTTTATAAATTTTAATCACTTGTATCTGTAATATTAAATTTAAAGTATATTAATTTTAGCTCTCTTCAATTTTATGCGAATTAATAAGAAAAACAAGATCACGGTCACAATTTATAAATTGAAATTTTCATAATTTGTGTTATTTATAAAATTTTTAAATAAGTATGTGTTGAAGTGAAATTATATATTATAACTTTTTAAAATATATTTGAAAGTGTTTATGCAAATGCATCTGCACTACCACAGTAAGGTACTACATAATTGTGATTGTTAATATTAATAACCACATATTATATTGTGGTTGCGGATAGTGATAGACATATAATTTATATATTTATTATCCTTATTTTTCTCTTTTTAATTATATTAGTTTATTAAATTAATATATTTTATTTTGTTTTGTAGAATTTAATATTTTGTTATAATAGAGTCAAAATCTTAGTGATCAATCGATATTTAATACTCTTATTTATGAAAGAAAATATCAAAAAAAATCGTACAACGAGGAGGAAAGATGGAATAATATTGGTATACAAATCAAATTGAGCAAAAGAAATAAAAATCTAACTATAATATCTTTTTAAGAATATAATTGTCACTAAGAAATTAAAACCTACATGGAAAGATATTATTGGGAGATTACCGGGTAGAAATTGAAGTCAAGAAGAAAAGAAAAGGATAAAAAATAAATAAAATATACCAAATTCAATAAATTTAAATTAGATCACAAAATTATTTTATTTATAAATAAGTCTCTTGTTTTAGAGAGAGGTATTGTGTTGTGTTGTGTTAGGAGTACTAGGGGTAGATTAAATTACTTATTCATTGTATTGTATGCTTGTTAGATGATCCTTAATTAAATGAAGTTTTCTTATTTATTTTTAATCTTATTTATTTTAGTTAGTTTATTTATTTTCATGTCTAACTAATTTTTTCATATCTAGGATGAAAATAAAATTAAATAATTATTTATGATAATATTTTTTGTAAGACCCCAATTTTTTATAAATAAAATTGAATTTTCTCTAATTATTATTTTGAATAATAAAATGTTAATTTGATATAATACTTTGGTTATGGGTGAAATGTGTAAATTTTGTAAAATAAGCAAGTGGTTATAAAACATTCATTGTTATTGGGGAATATTCGTTTGGTCGTTGAATATTCTTGTTGTCGGAGAATATTCGTACGACGGCGCAGCTATTTGTGAGCCCCATAAAGGGAAACGGTCGGATGAATGAAACGATAAGTTTGAGTTTTTACAAATAAACGGCGTAGTTGTTAACGTTAACTGTAAGACCCTAACTTATTAATGAATAAAATCAAATTTTCTCAAAATATTATTGTGAATAATAAGGTGTTAATTTGATATAATACTTTGGTTATTGGTGAAATGTGTAAATTTATAAAATAAGCAATTGGTTATAAAATATTCATTTTGCCGGGAAATATTCGTTTGGTCGTGGAATATTCGTACGACGGCGCAGCCTTGTGTGGGCCCCATAACGGAAAGTGATTGGATGAAAAAAACGATAAGTATAAGTTGTTTATAAATAACGGCGTAGTTGTTACCGTTAATACTGTTGGAATACCCGGTGGTTAAAATACAGTAGCACACGGTATTGTACCAATTATTGATTCTTACGTAAGAAGGCACTACTCAATAATTGTTACAGTAGTTATTCTTCAATATTTTATTTTATTGATTCAATAATTGTTGCGTTGATATTTTATATTATTGTTGTTTCAATAATTGTTGTCGCACAGTATTTTCCTTTATCAGATCAATAATTCATATTATTTGAATAATATTATTAGATAACATTATTGGCAATGTCTAGAAAGTTCTGTCTAAGGAGAGGTTTGGTCATCTAATTGCGCGCGGTAAGGAGAAATCCTTATTGGAAAGCCCCATCTTTCTTGGGAACGGCCTGGTTGTCATAAATGTGATTCTGTAATATTATTTGTGAATAATTAATTATTGATTCATATGATAAGGAAATATTTATTTTATGTAGATATAAATGAGGGATATATTTTTGTGGTTAAAAATGAAGGAGTTAATGTTGAGGTTTTTATCAGTATTTTTGTCGGAATGGAGGTATTAAAAATTAGGGTTTTTGAGATATTTTACGGGGGTTATAATTTTTAATCCGACCGTTGGATCATGGTACTTTTTGGATATGTTATACATATATAAGTTGAGTATATGTCCACAAATTTTGAATCGTTAAAAATGAACGTATGATTTATTATGAATTTTACGAGATGACTGGTTTAGAAATTGTTGAATTTTCGGAGTTTATCATTTTGGTAGAAAATTCTAGAATTGGTGGGCCCCACTCTTGGTTGGTAAAAAAATGTGCTGAGATTTTTATTCAAATGTGGTAGGCTTGAATAGTAGCAGGTAAAGCCATTAGGTTGCAGGTTATGTCTGCTTCGGCGTGCTAACATTTTCCGATAAATAGAGGGCTAAGTTAGAATTGAAAATCACACCAGAAATAAGTTTTCTCTCATTCTCTTTCTCTCTTTAGATTATTGAGTGTATTTTGTGAGTATTTAGATACTTTGAGAGTTTCTATTCATCAGAGCAAGTTTCTTTCAGCCTTATACCGGTATTCCGATCAGAAGTACTGATATTTTGAGATAAGGGATATTATCTTCTTCTTAAATGATATTTTCTTCAATATCATTATGCCAAAATATTGATATGAATTTTTTATCAAATTTTGAACTTTTTGTGTCGGGTTACTATTCACATATACGGCACTATTCACGAATACGGCACTATTCACCGAAAAATAAAATTTTTTCTTTTTATCCAAGATATCTATTATGGTTAATATCTTTGATTGTATCCATGTTTTGATCTTTATTTTTGAATTCTGCTTCACAATTGATTATTATGAAGTATTATTGATCTTGGATAAACTGTTATACGAATCCCTACTATTTGTCATTCTGTCTCACTGGATTCGTTCTCTTTAAGATATTTTTCATCATCCTCAGTCTAAATGATGATATTACTGAATATCTTTGGCCTGTAGTGCAAAGATGTATGATTACTTGATGAATATCTTTGGCCTGAAGTGCAAAGATGAACAGGTGTTGAGATGAACATGACTGACAGGTGCTACAAATGAATATCTTTGGTGTAGTGCAAAGATGAATATTTGGATAAAGATGATTATTAATTGATATTACAGGGATAAAAATATTGATGATGGACTTTTAAATCTTAGAAGATAGTAGAATTCATTCTCTACTTGACTCTTCTAATGGTTTGCTATTTTCGCTGCAGTGTTGATCTAAAACTTGTTGTCGATTATATTCTATCAGATTTTTCCCTGTTGAATACTAATGATAGTTTGTTGTATATTATCTTAGTCATAATATTCTTTACTGGACTAGTTGAGCTCACCCTTTTCTTTTTTGTTCATTTTTTTCTCAGGAGGTGAGAACATAGCATGATCTAGTCGGGGTACGGAGTGATGGTTCTAGAAAGATGTTTTAGCTAAGTCCTCACTATTTTTGTAAAATAGTGTTTGAATAATTATAATGAGAACTTATTTGAGTGTGGATATTGTCTAGAAGATAATATTTGTATTTAACACTCACAGTTGTGTTGTTGTATTTTGTTTGACGCCCCCAAAATAGGTCAATCCATTCAACCCATTCTGAGTCGCCAAATACATGGTACAGAAAATAACTATAACTTTATTATTACCATTGTCGTGAAAAATACGACAACACATATACTGTGAGTTTTCAATACAAATATTGTCATCTAGACAGTATTCATACTCAAATAGTCCTCATTATAATTATTGATACATTATTTCACAAAAATGGTGAGGACTACTAAAATAACTTCTAGAACTATCATTCCATACCCCGACTAGTACTCGCTACATTCTCGCTCCTGAGAAAAATGGAACAAAAAGGAAAGGGTGAGCTCAACTAGCCCAGTAAAGAATATTTAT